>CP136056.1:151231908-151401908 GCA_032464435.1 Aegilops umbellulata
GGTCAACTTGCTCCTCCTCCCCATCGTCCTGATCGGATGTTTGTGTCGGCTTCCTGGGAACGGGGGTACCCAGACTTGACTGCCTGCGGGGTAGGGCGTGGCTCCACCAACAGCCTGGTACGGCCCATCTTCATCAGCAATCACTCAATACCCTCGCGAGAGGAGAAGCATCATGAGGCGGACGACACCAAGACCTCCCCTGGGGCGGCCTCGCTAGGCTGGCTCCCGAGGAGCGGAGATATCTAGTCAAGGTGCACCTCGTGAGGTGTACGTGACGTGAGCCATGACGACCAAGGCCAGGCGGGCGCCAGTGGGCACAGAGTACTCGTTGCCTCTTTGGTGCTAAAGGGGCAAGCGCAGGCAAGGAGCCCCGCGGCATCAGGCAAAGGTTTCCATATCGTTGCAACAAGACCAAGAACAGCGGGACGACAGAACGGAGGTCACCGCAGAGCCCACGACGGCGTCATCACCAGAGCCTTTGGCACGCGAAGACCACCTTTTTTCAAGATAGCGTGTACTAGTTGTCTCCCTATGAAATTGGCCGTTGTGGGATCTGTCGGCGTTCTGGGAACGGGGTCCCCAGACTTGCCTGCCTGTAGCCCACGACGTGGCTCCACTTGCGGCCCAGTACGGCCCGCCTTCACCGACAAACGCTCAAGACCCTCAGGAGGGGCCATGCCTCGCAAGGCAGACAACACAAGACCTCCTCGGGAGTGGCCTCACCAGGCTGGCTCGCGAGGGGCGGAGAGATCAAGGCAAGGCGAACCTCGTGAGGTTCCAATGACGTAAGCCATGACGATCAAGGCCAGGCGGGCGCCAGCGCACACAGTGTCCTCGTTTCCTCTTTGGTGCTAAGGAGGCAAGTGCAGGCGATGAGTACCGAGGCATCAGGAAAAGGTTTCCATATCGGTGCAACGAGACCAAGACCAGCAGGACAGCAGGACGGAGATCACCGTGGAGCCCAAGATGGCGTCATCACCAGAGCCTTTGGCAGGCGAAGACTACCTTCAGTCGGGATAGCATGTACTAGTTGTCCCCCTTCGAATTGGCCGTTGTGGCATCCCTTCCCGCTCAATATTTGGGAAGAGGACCAGGGCCTCTATAAATAGGACTAGCCACCACAGTAGGAGGCAACTCATCTCGAACTGACCTCAACGGATTTAGATCATCCTCACACCCACCAAGAACAGGAACACCTCGCCTCAGGAGGCTATTCTTCCCTTGTACTGTTCATCCTCAGCCCAAGAGCCAATCCACCACACCACACTAGAGTAGGGTATTACACCACAACGGTGGCCCAAACCAGTATAAATCTCGTATCTCTTGTGTTGCAGGTTCGTCGAGCTAGGCTTTGAGATCACGGCCTGGCTGAGGGCGTGATTAGATAGGGGGAAATCTTTATGCCCACCCCAGTGTTCGAATGTGAAGGGTTTTGTCGTAACCCGAAATCCGACATTTGGCGCGCCAGGTAGGGGTGCCCCGGAGCTTTCCTCCCGCTGGTTGATCCGCCGACACTCCGTGGCTCCGATGTCCGGCAACCCGAGGACCAACATCGACCGATGGGGAGCTTGGCCAGTCCGGGCAGCGCCGTCTACCCAAGAAGACCTCAACCCCGCGCCCAAGGCAGCGCACCCACCGCCAAACGCCATGGGGCGTGGACGACACGGTCACACGCCATCCGCCCTTACTCCACGACAAGCGCGGGCAGCCGCAATGGCCTCAAGCCACGCTGCGGCCATGGCGCCGCACACCAGATGGGAGCAAGCAAACATGAGGGCCGCGCTCACGGTGGCGCGGGAGTTGCTGCGCTGCCGGTTGATGGAGAGCGGCCGGGATGCATTGCTGGAGCGCATCGCCGAGCTCCTGGACGCCACGGCCTCGGGAGCACCGCCCTTCTGCTCCCTGCTTACACCTCAGGTCGCGGCTGGATCGCATGGCAGCCGTCGGCACGCCCGCGTGCCCCCGCGCGCACCCTTGGGCTTCATCGACACCGGCGTGACCAACGGCACCGGACGCCCAATCTCACCCGCGCCACCCCCAATAAGCGCGGGTACGTGCATTGCCACCTACGTCCCTAGCGGACTGCCACACTACCATCCCCAGGGCGGCGCGCTGGGCCGGGCGACATGGAGCGTGCGGCAATACGGTGAGGTCTTTGAGGCGACGGCCTCGGAGGCCAACGTGCCCCGCATGGTGGACCAGGAGTATGCGCTGGAAGACGACCCCAACTTGTTCCTCGAGCTGGGCCTCTCGGGAGCCTCACCTACCGCGCCGACAACAACAGCTACAGGGTACCACTAGTCTTTCAGGAGCAAGCTTACGCAAACCATGGGTCGCAGATGATCAGGTCACAGCGGCGGATGGCGGCCCCAGCTCGACAGCCCCCCTTTCGCCAGGAGGAGCGCACTTGGGGCTGCAGGAGAGGGGCCGGGAGCAAGGCCCCTCCCCGCGCCGCATGGAGCAAGGTGTCCCCCAGAGGTAGGGGTGACAACCTGGTTCTTGCCCTCTTCACTTTGTCTGATTTTCATTTGATTTGGTTTTGAAATCTGGACTTTTGAATCTTTTCAGATGGACTTAAACACTTGGGTACTCCTTGACTTTTACCCAAGTACCTCATTTCCCTCTCTAACTATCATTTTCTCTCCGGTTCACCGCAAAATAATATTTTGAATATTTTCCTTAAAGGAAAATATTCATTTCCCTCTCTAGAACCCTAGCTAACTCAATGTGCTCGAAAGCAACCCCAATTTTTCTTGCCCACAAAAATCTGAGAAATTTCCCAAATATTCTTTGAACCCTAGGGCACCTTCCTGAGCAAAAATATTTCATCACTATTTGGAATTATTTTTCTATAGAAAATATTTTCTGTTCTGGACAGAAATGGTGGTTTCTACAACAAGTACCATTTTACTTGATCCATTGTGGCTGATTTTTCTTGTGCATCATCACCTTAGTAGATGATTGCTAACCTCCAAAGCCCAGCTCCCAACTCTCAGTAGTTTGACCACAGTAAGCTCTCAAAGTTGCTGACCAGAAACTTACCAGGAAGTTGAAATACATTCTACTACGTCTGAGCTCAAACAAAGCGTGGTAACCTCTCAATCTACCACGAACTACACGCCAGACATGAAGTTGGGGCTTAGGTCGGCCTGAGGTCAGAGTTCACCCAGTGACCGCGTTCGTCCAGGCATGCTGTCATACGGCCGACGTGCTCTGCGTCGCGCCCGTGCCTCTGTTGCTCGCGTGATCGCTTACCCGCCTGCCAAACCTTGCCAAACTTCGCCACAATCATTGTCCCGACCCTCTTAACTCCCTCTTAGCACTCGCCGACACTGGAGCTTTCTGCATCGAGCACGGGCGCGGTCCGGCGAACGCAACAGTGCGGTGCACACTGTGTTCGTCGCCACCCCCTTGCTCATGTGCTCGCCTTCGCTAGCCCACAGTTCCCGCGTGAGCTGCGTCACCTTCCCCCTCGCTCACTGACGTTGTTCGTCACCGGGCACCGTGTCTAGGTGTCCTCCGGTGGAGCTCGATCCCCTCTCATTGCTCAGCTATAAATAGATCCCTCCCTAGCCTCCTCGAGCATCATCCACTCCTCCCACACACTCCACAATCTCGTAGAAAGCCGTAGCCTGGCCGGGCAGGCCACGGGCTGCCGTGCCCGAGATCGAGCTCATCGGCAATCCCCTCGAGTCGTCTCCGCAGCTCCAGCCTCTCCCAGGCTCAGGCCACCCTTCCAGGGCCTCCGCTGTGCCTCGGTGGTGCCGTTCCGCCCGGTTGGAGCCCCTGGTGTCGCCTCTAGTCGCCGTCGTCTTCATCTCCGGCAACCTCTGCTTCTCGTCGCCACTTGAGAGGTTGTTTCCGACGCCGTTCGACAACGCCTAGCTAACCTACGGTTACGGGCAGGTGCACCTCCATCTTCTCTTTTTATCCCTCCCTCTCGTTCTGGCCAATAAGCTCTCCTCGCGGGCGTGTGCTCCGGCGAATCCGTGCCGTTCTCTGTTCCCATTTCCCCTCCCTCTCACCTGACTAGCGGGGCCCGTTAGTCAGCCACTATGTATGCGCGCGAAGCGGTACGAGTGGTGGCGCCCGCGAGGTTTACGCCTTCGACGTCACCCGCCCCTCAGTTCTGTTTTATTTAAATTCAAATTTAATTATGTCGAGAGAGCATCAAACAGCCAAAACTTTTTAACCATAATGTCGGATTCCGGGTTCCGGCAGACCCTTGAGGTTCGAACACTGTGGTGCGCGCGGAGATTACGCCTTCTACCTACCAGCACCCCTCCGCCTCGCAAAGATCTAGACTATGGAAAACACAGCACAAGAGACACAAGGTTTATACTGGTTCGGGCCACCGTTGTGGTGTAATACCCTACTCCAGTGTGGTGTGGTGGATTGCCTCTTGGGCTGACGATGATGAACAATACAAGGAAGAATAGCCTCGCGAGGGTCTGTTCTTGGCTAGGGCAATGAACTGCTAGGAGGAGTTCAGTCGCCCTTCTCTCTCTCTCTCTCTGATCTAATTGCCGATCGATCCCCCTGTCTAGATGTCTTGATCCTTCCAATTCTAATTGCCTCTACCCCGGCGGTGGCTAGTCCTATTTATAGGCAAAGGCCCTGGGCCTCTTCCCAAATATTGAGCGGGAAGGGCGCCAACAGTTGGCCATTTTGAAGGGGAACATATGGTACACTTATCCTGACTAAAGTTGGTCCTCGCCTACCAAAGGCTCAGGTGGTGACACTGGCTTGGGCTCCACGATGACGTCTTCCTTGTCGCGGAGCTGGTCTTGGTCTCTTTGCACCGAAATGGGTGCCTTTGCTTGATACTCCTGCCTGCGCTTGCTCCCTTTGCACCAAAGAGGAAAGGGAGGGCACTGCGCGGGCTAGCGCCCGCCTGGCGCCCTTGGTCGTCATTGCTTGCATCACGGGCACCTCGTGAGGTACCCCGCCTTGATCTCTCTGCCTCCTCGTGAGCCAGCCTGATGAGGCCGTGCCTAAGGAAGCTCTGTGTCATCCGCCCCGCGAGGCTCGGCCCCTTGCGAGGGTCTTGGGTCTGTGTTGATGAAGATGGGCCATGCTGGGCCCCCTTTTGAGCCACGCCGCAGGCCGCAGGCAGGCAAGTCTGGGGACCCCCGTTCCCAGAACACCGACAATAGCCCCCGGTCCCAAGGCACGCCCGGACTTGGCCGTGCAAGGAGGCGAAAGGGCAAGGGCGAAGCACCGCGGGCCCTAACAGCCTACGGCCTTGGGCGCCGCGTGGCGGTTGATTGGACGTGGGCGGCACAGTTCCCCCACGCCCCCTTATTCCGCGCCGTGGTAGGCGGACTCGCAGTTGTACACGGCAGCTCCCCTTTCTGTTGCTCAAGTGCCCTCTGTTCTCCCTCCGCTCGAACTCCAGCTTCTGCTTTCAACCCAATCTCGAACCTTCCCTCCCCCTTCTTATCGCCATGGCTCCGACGAAGATGGTAAGAGGAAAGAAACCCACACCTCCGCCTCGCTCGCTGCTGTTGGTGGCCCCCCGCTGTTGGTCGGTCGATCATACTCAATCGAGAGGGCCTGGGCAAGGTCAGCTCGGCTCTGGCTACTATGTTCAACAAGTGCGGGAGGACAACGGCCTGGCCCACGTCTCACTTCCCCACTGACACGATAATCACCAACGTCCATTCTTTTGCTGATGCCCTATGGGCGGGTCTGGTTCCTTCCTTTTCTAATTTCTTCAAGGCCGTGCTTTCCCACTACCAGATCCACATGATGCATCTGGGTCCTGAATCCATCACCCTTCTTTCGGTCTTCGCTTTTTTTTGCGAGGCAATGATGGGCATCCTTCCCTCGGTTGCATTGCTGCGCCACTTCTTCTCTCTGCGCCTCGTCGATCCTACCCAATGCTCGGCGTGCGTGAGCTTCGTCGCCGCATCTGGGACAGCGGCCTCAGGGATCAACTTCGGGCTCCCTTCGCCTTCGATTGGGTTCCGTGAGCGGTGGCTGTATGTGGATGTTGGGGTGCCCAGCCCCCTGCTGTCGAAGCCAACCTCGCCTGCTGTCCCCAATTCGGGTTGGCGCCAGGAGACGCTCGAGAGCCCTCGGCTCGCCTCCGTCTGGCACCGCTTCGCGTTCTTGAGGTCGATCGGCATGACAGCGCCCAAGGTGCTGAAGAAGTTCCTGCTACGCCGCATTGCTCCTCTCCAACGCCACTCCCGCCGGATGTTGGCCTTCAGTGGGCGTGGTGATCGTATGAGGCTCCAAGAAGAGGATCTGACGCCTGAGGTGCTGAGGACAGTGCTCTTGATCCTGACTGGTGACCCCAACCCGGGCAGCATCCAGCGGGGAGGGGCCCTGTTGTACCTTTGCCAGAACAGGGACGATTTTGTGAATCAGATGCCTATCTTTGATGAGTGGGGGCTGCGCCCCGCCGGCCTCCAGGGGCCTCATGAGAACCCAGTGATGGTGACTGCCCTTCTGGTCGGCCAAGGCAACTCCTCCTCAAGTGGCGGAGCAGGGAGGCGTGAGGCGCCAGAGGACGAGGGAGGTTCCTGCGGGGTGGCAGCCCCGGGCGATGTTCATGAAGGACAGCTCTTGGGGCCCGCACCGCTGAGGCTGAGGGCGGCGAGCAGCTGCCCTCAGCGCCAGCGGATGAGGCCCCTGAGGCTGCAGTCGCTCCTTTGGGCGAGGCGACCGGCAGTGCGCACTAGGCGGGTGCCCCTGATGCGGATCACCTTGATGCTTCGTCCTCATCATAGGTTGATCCCTGCGCTCAGCTCTTGGGCCGCTTCCGCATGGATTTTGAGGCCCTCCGGAAGAAGAGGGAGGCCCTGGGCGACGATTATCCTTGTCGCCTGCTGAAGCGTAGGAAGTACTTCGCCACTGATGAGTAAGCCTTCTCCCTTTCCAGCACTCGATCCTTTTGTTGCTTTTACTGATCCTTGCTCCGCAGGCCCCTTCCAGCCGAGCTCGCGGAGATGGCTGAGGTGCCATCCCCCTTGGCTTCGCCCCCTCCACCGTCCTCTGGCGCTCCGAGCAGCAGGGCCCTTGTGGTGGGGGCGATTGGAGAGGCGAACCATCCCGAGGTGCACCAAGGCCCTGCGCACCTCGCGAGCCTCCTGCGCGGGCCCTCTCGTGGCATAGCCAGCCTGCCGTGGGCTTCTCGCCTAGTCATGGACGGTGATTGGCTGAGAAGCTCCCAACGCTCTTCATTTGGGGACGGGCTGGCTCCAGGCCGGGCTTCTGGCATGACGTGCCCAGCCGTCGCGAGGGTGCCAGCCCCCAGCCCCCTGCCCGGAGGGGGAGCGCTGATTCGTAGCCCCCGGCGCTTGTTTGGGGCAGATGATGGTGTGGAAGGCGTGCTCGAGCGCGCCCGGGAGCGCCGCGCTCTTCGCCAAGGATTCCTCCGAAGGGCGGCTGACGCGGTGAATCAGCTAGGTGAGGAGCTTGCTGATGAAGACGCGCGCCTTGAGGCCGAGGGCTTGCGCCTGGCTGCAGAGAGGCGCGAGCTGGAGGGTGCCATCGCCCATGCGCGCCGCCAGCGCGATCTTGATGACGAAGTGGCCAAGGCGTCACTGGTAGCCTCTCGTGAGGCCTAGTCTCGTGCCGCTGAGGAGGCCCGGGAGGCTGACCGGTGGAGAGAGGTTGCGGAGGAGCGGGCTCGGGAGCTCCTGGTCCGGTGCCACTCACTGGAAGAGCAAGTGGAGCTGCGCGAGGCAGCCCTTGTGTCGATGAAGGTGGCCTCTGGCGACCCAGCAGAGCTCCAGAAGCGTGAGGAGGCGCTGACACTGGAAGCCGCCGAACGTGCGCGCGAGTACGAGCGTGTGGAGACGAGGGAGCGCCTGGTGACGCGGGCGGAGGATGATGTCGCTGCACGGGAAGCCCGTGTCCTGGAGGTGGTCGGACGTCGGGTGGCGACGGCGCGCTTGAACCTAGAGCATGAGTTCGAGGAGAGGTTGGGTTTGATCCGGGTCAAGGCTGAGGGTAGGACTAGTGCCTTGAGGGCCAAGCTGGAGGAAGCGACGCGGCGGGCCGATGCTTTTCGGGCCGCCCTTGAAGCAGCGCAAGGGGAGTCAACCACCTCTCAGGCCGAGGTGCTCCTTCTTCGTCATCGGGTGGAGGAGGCTGAGGCCGTCGCGCACCAGAAAGCGGATGAGATACGTCAGCGGCGGCTCCTGGAGCATGAGCACAACCCCATGCTCGCCACGCTCCGGAAGAGAGCCAACACGACCTTGGCAACATCTGCGACACGGATGTTGGCGAGCCGCACGCAGTCAACTACGCCGGCAACCTCCAGTTCTTCACTAGCGTGGTGGCGCAGCTGGAGGCACAGTTAGTCAGGGCCGACAGGTTGGTGGAGGAGAGGAGCCACGCCCTGCTCGGGCGCGCCTTTTCTCGCATCTTCAGCCATCTCAGGAACAAGGATCCTCACTTCGACTTCGACGCTGCCATCGCCCCAGTCCCCCAGGCCGTCCGAAACGACCTGGCGCACTGGGTGGAAGACAATGTGGATGCCCTCGTAAGGGCCTTTACTTCAGACAACGATGGCGTGATCGTGGCTGCCGACGAGGGCGGCGTGGTGAACGACCCTGACGCCGCTGGAGGCGACGCAAACAGCGACGGCGAGCCCAGCGACGCCAGCAACAGTTCGGGAGGTGCTCCTGAGGACGCATTGGGGGATTTATCTGACTGATTATGCATCATTCCTGTTTTCGTACCCTGCATGAATAGAACTCAGGTTTCGACCTGATGGCTGTGAGAGCATTTTGGGAGGGGGAGCCCCTCATGTAAAACTTGCATTCATCGTATTAGAAGATGTTACAGTTCCCATGCGCCCATGCCAAGTGGCTGGCTAAGCGACGTGCTGGTTGGCCAGTTTACCTTTGTTCCGTGCGGGCCCCGGGGCAGCCTGTGGGAGGCCATGGGGTCCGGAGTGTTCCTTGATCGAGTCCGTAGAATCTGCAGTAATAGCCCTCCTGAGAGGACGCGGCGGCGGCAGTCTGGGCTGCGCGCAAGCTTGGCCTGACCCGGCTCGCGAGGGGCTCACGAGGGGAGGCAGCTGAGGCGAGTTGTAATCAAAACGCGAGAAATTGCTCGAACGAGACTAAGCATCCCTTGCCCGAACATACGCAAATTTCAAATTCGAATCCAACTTAAATCCAGCGGGGGAAAGCGACAACCAAAGGGGAAAGCAATGAAAGCTGACAAAAGGCCGCGTCCGGCAACTAATCAAGTCTTGGACGTCTTCTCACCAGCGCGAAGCTAAGTGCTGCCACTGGGTGTGGGAGGGAGCCCCAGGGCCTGAGGCCGGCACCCCTGAGACTCCGGGGCGTGTACAGCCCCGCTCATTATTACGTGAGAGTGTCACGGGGAGGCGAGCTTCACAGGCACTGGGCCTTCTTCACAGGTACCGGCCTTGCTTCATATCGCCAGACGAGGGGCCCGCCTTGCACCACACTCTAGTGCCATCAACGACGACCGGAAATCAGGACGATGCCGATGGGGTAGAGCGGTCGCCCACGGTTCCCCCGACGACCACGGGTCCTCCGCCAGGGGTAGGTCCTGAGGCACCTCCCCGGCGGAGGGCCTACCTCCTGAGAACGCCTTGCTCCGAACGCCGCGGTGGTGATGTCGGGTCTCTGCCCCTCTCCTGCAGCCCCTTGCGCCCTCTTCCCGACGGGTAAGAGACTGTTGGAGTGGGGCAGCTGTTTGCTGTGACGACCTGCACCTCCTGCGATCCATGATTAGCGTATGCCTGCTCCTAAGGAATTAGCGGTACCCGATAGTTGTTGCCTCCAGCGTGGCTAGTGGGACCGTCCCAGGGCTCTTGGAAGAGCTCAGCTTCCGGCGCTTCATCCCCCTAGCTTGGGCTGAGGAGCGAGCCTTGTTCGCCCTCGTGAGGGTGCCCTTGGTCCATCATGCGGGGCACGTATTCTTCTGGCGCCGTCATCCCGAAAGTTGTGCCGTAATGCTCCGCGTGCCATGCAACTCCGCTTGGCGCACCCACCGTGGGGTGGTAGCGCGGCTGTGCACTGGGGTCGTGGGCCACATCGAGTCCTTCTTCTTCGCGGACCAGGAGCAGGGGCAGCGCCGCCGCCTGCCCGGCGCCCGCAGCTTCGCTAGCATTGGAGTGGCCTTGGAGCCCGCGGGCGCGCACGGAGCCCCCGCGCGGGCCGCCCTGGGTTTGAGATGGGAGCTGGGTGCAGAATGGGTGAGCCCCCGAGGCGGCGAAGCCCAGGAGCTCTGCCACCCGCTCCAGCAGCACGTCGCGGCCGCCCTCCAGCAGCCTGCACTGCAGCAGCTCTCGGGCCACCGTGAGCGCGGCCCTCGAGTTCGCCTACTCCCGGCGGGTGTATGGTGTCGTGGTCGCGGCGTGATTGGAGGCCCTTGCTGCCGACCGCACCTGCCGCAGTGTGAGAGCTGTCGAAGCCTGTCCGCGTCGCCCGCGGCCCGCAGCGCCCTGCAGACCGCGAGCTGCCTGGGGCACGGGGTCGCCCGAGGCGAGCGGCTCTGTGCGGGCGGGCCATGCCGCCCATGGATCTGGGTTGCCCGCCTGGTCGCCGGACATGGTGATGACGACGCGACGGGGCACGAAGCGGTAGAAGGTGGATTCCGGCGCACCCCTACCTGGCGCGCCGAATGTCGGATTCCGGGTTCCGAGAAACCCTTGAGGTCCGAACACTGGGGTGCGCGCGGAGATTTCATCTTCTACCTACCTGTACCCCATCGCCTCGCTAAGATCTAAGCTATGAAAAGAACAACACAAGAGACACAGGGTTTATACTGGTTCGGGCCACCGTTGTGGTGTAATACCCTACTCCAGTGTGGTGTGGTGGATTGCCTCTTGGGTTGACGATGATGAACAATACAAGGAAGAACAGCCTCGCGAGGGTCTGTTCTTGGCCGAGGCGATGAACTGCTAGGAGGAGTTCAGTCGCCCTTCTCTCTCTCTCTGATCTATTTATCGATCGATCCCCCTGTCTAGATGTCTTGATCCTTCCAATTCTAATTGCCTCTACCCTGGGGGTGGCTAGTCCTATTTATAGGCAAAGGCCCTGGGCCTCTTCCCAAATATTGAGCGGGAAGGGCGCAAACAGTTGGCCATTTTGAAGGGGAGCATATGGTACACTTATCCTGACAAAAGTTGGTCCTCGCCTGCCAAAGGCTCTGGTGGTGACGCTGGCTTGGGCTCCACAATGACTTCTTCCTTGTCGCGGAGCTGGTCTTGGTCTCGTTGCACCGAAATGGGTGCCTTTGCTTGATACTCCCGCATGCGCTTGCTCCCTTTGCACCAAAGAGGAAAGGGAGGGCACTGCGCGGGCTGGCGCCCGCCTGGCGCCCTTGGTCGTCATGGCTTGTGTCACGGGCACCTCGTGAGGTACCCCGCCTTGATCTCTCTGCCTCCTCGTGAGCCAGCCTGATGAGGCCGTGCCTGAGGAAGCTCCATGTCGTCCGCCCTGCGAGGCTCGGCCCCTCGCGAGGGTCTTGGGTCTGTGTTGATGAAGATGGGCCGTGCTGGGCCCCCTTTTGAGCCACGCCGCAGGCCGCAAGCAGTCAATTCTGGGGACCCCCGTTCCCAGAACGCTGACACATAAGTCCAAATGAATTGATTCTTTTTGCATTGTGTTCTTTGTGAAGAAATCTAGCAACTCACCAGGAATGAGATTTTTCTCTGTTGTCTAGAATTTCTGGTGAATTTCAGAAGGGTTCTTGATGTTTACTTTTGGTGTTCATAATTATTTTCAGAGAGTGAAACTTGTCTTGAGGATCACCAGGAGGATTGTGAACCTCATCTGCACTAAGGCAAGCCACATCAACATTTTCATGGTGCCATTACAATATTTGTGAATTTTCAACTTGAATTAATGATTTAATCCATGCATTTAAATCACTAGTATATTATTTATATGCTGATTGGTTCCTTGTTTAAGTTGATATTCTTAGTTTAAAGAAAGTTTAAAGCTAACTAAGTTGGTTAAGTAACTAGAAGTAACATTTGTTATGAAGAAGTAATATGATTATGGATATGAGTAATTATTTTGACTTATTTTCTTGGAGGAGAAAAATGATAAAATTTGCTAAGTAAAGATTATATTTAAAGTGATCATTAATCATAACCAGGGAAGTGTTATGAGTTGTTGATGTCTATGCTTAGTGTGGATATAGTTGACCCAGTTATTTCCAGTGATATATGATGCATATATTTGTGTTGCACTTGCATGGCATGTTATGACATTGGTTACTTTCACGTTAAGTTGAACCTGCTAATAACTCAACTTGAATATATTGTTGACCGGATGGTGGTGCCACTGAATCGAGTTTTCCCACTGCAACCACATTTGCCTTTATGGGAAGGCCTTTATTCGGTCCGTTGTCATGCCTCTGGTCGGTGCCTCCAACGAGGGAAGGTTATGGGCGTACGGTACCTTGGCCCAGTAAGCAGACTTAACCTTGTGTGCCCGTTGTTGATGTTATGGTACCTTGTCCCCGTTTGGGACCGTTTATATTTTGCCATGATGGTGTCCGTTGGTGTCTTTGGTAGACACGGGGCTACCCAGGACTAGCCTAGTGGGGAGTGAGTCGGAGTGGCTGAGAGAGTGTCATGGCAATGGAGGAGTTTCTGTCAGGACCCCGATTCTAAGTCACACCGATCTAGCCTGTAACACCTCATATCACTTTGCGGCCTTATGCACGGTATTCCCACGGGTGTCGCTAGCATCCATATGACAGAGAACCCAGGCCGACATGACTAGTCGTGAACCCAAAGTGGTACTAACTTATGGGGACAGGCATACATGAATCAACATCGAGCATGTCGGTCAGCAGCGTGCGAATCCGGGCTGTAGCTCTGGGCTAACAGGACTCCAGTGAACCGGGCTGTAGCAGGCTAGGCAGGACTCTGGATGTCACCTCGGGACATTTCCCCGAAGGGACAGACACAGGAGCGAAGTGAATCACATGCCGGCCAGTCAAGTGTTCCAGAGCAGTAGTGCTGGGCTACCAGGACTCCGGTGAACCGGGCTGTAGCGGACTACTATGGCTCATGGAAGCATAAGACTACATTTCCCCATAAGAGAGGCTACCAAGGATAAACAACTAGGTTGTCGGATCCCACACATACCAAGCATTTCAATCATACACACAAGATGCTCGATATGTGTAAATACAACATGGCATCACAACATAACTCTACGACTCAAAGTATTTATTCATTAGGCTCCGAGGAGTGAGATATTACAAACATGTGTCTCGTGACCCAACATTCAGAGCATACAAGTCAAAGCACATGCGGAAGCTTAACATGTCTTAGTACAGACATCCACAAATGAGAAAGGCTGAGAAGCCTAACTATCTACCAGATCCTGCCGAGGGCACAAGATCGTAGCTGAGGTATCAAGCTAAACGTCGAAGTCCACACGGAACTACTAGCGAGACTGACGTCTCTCTGCAAAAACATAAAATAGGCAAACGTGAGTACAAATGTACCCAGCAAGACATACATCAGAACTAGCTACATATGCATCAGTATCAACAAAGGCGGGTGGTGGAGTTTAACTGCAGCAAGCCAGTTTTGACTCAGTGGCTAACCTTAACTATGACTGCAAGTAACTCTTTTGAGGTGGCGCACACGAGTCCACATATTCACCATATCAATACACCACTATGGATCCGCTCTCGTCTCCCTACGAGAACACCATCCATAGCACTCACGCTTATCTTGCGCATTTTAGAGTATCCATTTTCACTTGTCTATGAACTGTACAGGCAACCTAGAAGTCCTTTACCGCAGACACGGCTATTCGACTAGATCATTTATAACCCTACAGGTGTGTACTTCTTCACACACGCTCTGGCCACTTACCACCATGTACACGTCGTGTATCTCGGCAACCTTCAAGCGGAAGCCTGGCGAGGGAGTCGGCCACGACCTGACTAACCACACAAGTATCTAGTCCAGGTTTATCGCCTATCCGGGTTCCATCCGTGAGGAGATCTGGCCGGGGTTTCGCTCACATCCCCAAATGATGTGTGCAGGGTTCCCGAGACACCAAACGGGCGCCCGGTACACCGTGCCATGGTGTATCTACAACATCATAGCCCACCCCTAGGGTCAGCGCTACGCATGGCCTCCAACACATATCCTACAAACACCAGAAACTAGTTGCAACTCCTAGAGAGAGATTAAGGCAATTAATATGTCGAGAGGGTCCATTGGTTTCGGGCCCAATGCATGGTAGTAGCTGATACGTCTCCGTCGTATCTACTTTTCCAAACACTTTTGCCCTTGTTTTGGACTCTAACTTGTATGATTTGAATAGAACTAACCCGGACTGACGCTGTTTTCAGCAGAATTGCCATGATGTTATTTTATGTGAAGAAAACAAATATTCTCGGGATGACCTGAAACTCCACGGAACATCATAGAAAAGACAATAAAAAATCCTCGCCAAAGATGAAGAACAGGGGGCCCACACCCTGTCCATGAGGGTGGGGGGCTCCCCCCTTAGGGCGCGCCCCCTACCTCGTGGGCCCCCTGGATGCCCTCCGATTCCAACTCCAACTCTATATATCTGCTTTCGGAGAGAAGAAATCATCGCGTTTTACGATACGGAGCCACCGCCAAGCCCTAAAACCTCTCGGGAGGGCTGATCTGGAGTCCGTTCGGGGCTCCGGAGAGGGGGATTCGTCGCCGTCATCATCATCAACCATCCTCCATCACCTATTTCATGATGCTCACCGCCGTGCGTGAGTAATTCCATCGTAGGCTTGCTGGACGGTGATGGGTTGGATGAGATTTATCATGTAATGGAGTTAGTTTTGTTAGGGTTTGATCCCTAGTATCCACTATGTTCTGAGATTGATGTTGCTATGACTTTGCTATGCTTAATGCTTGTCACTAGGGCCCGAGTGCCATGATTTCAGATCTGAACCTATTATGTTTTCTTGAATATATGTGAGTTCTTGATCCTATCTTGCAAGTCTATAGTCACCTACTATGTGTAATGATCAGGCAACCCCGAAGTGACAATAATCGGGACCACTCCCGGTCATGACCATAGTATGAGGAGTTCATGTATTCACTATGTGCTAATGCTTTGTTCCGGTTCTGTATTAAAAGGAGGCCTTAATATCCCTCAGTTTCCAACAGGACCCCGCTGCCATAGGAGGGTAGGACAAAAGATGTCATGCAAGTTCTTTTCCATAAGCACGTATGACTATATACGGAATACATGCCTACATTACATTGATGAATTGGAGCTAGTTCTACGTCACCCTATGTTATGACTGATACATGATGAACCGCATCCGGCATAATTATCCATCACTGATCCGGTGCCTACGAGCTTTCCATATACTGGTTCTCGCTTATTTACTTTTCTGCTGCTACTGTTACAACCACTACAAAATAACAAAAATATTACTTTTACTGTCTTTACTTTTGTTGCCGTTACCACCACTATCATATTACTGTGCTACTAAACACTTTGTTGCAGATACTAAGTTCCCTGGTGTGGTTGAATTGACAACTCAGCTGCTAATACTTGAGAATATTCTTTGGCTCCCCTTGTGTCGAATCAATAAATTTGGGTTGAATACTCTACCCTCGGAAGCTGTTGCGATCCCCTATATTTGTGGGTTATCAAGACTAATTTCTGGCGCCGTTGCCGGGGAACATAGCTCTATTCTTTGAGTCACTTGGGATTTATATCTGTTGGACACTATGAATAACTTGAAAGACGCTAAGACAACAATTTATCCCTCAACTCTGAGGGGAGGTAAGGAACTGCCATCTAGCTCTGGACTTGATTCACCTTCTGTTTTTAGTAAGCTTGCGACACCTAAACCTGCTTATGCTATTTGTTCTGATATGTCGCATGTTATTGATGATGCCACTTCTGCTATGCATGATACTTATGATGAAACTGCTTCTATGCCTGATACTACTGTGCCCCTTAGTGAATTTCTTTATGAACAAATTGCTAGGGCTAGAGAAAAGGAAATTATTGAATCTGAATACGATGATGATACTGATGATGAAAATATGCCTGTTATTCCTGAGGGTTATGTTTTTGATATGGAATCTTCTGCCACTATCTTAGCTTGTAAAGATAGATATGAGCTCAAGAGGTTATTGATTAAATGGAACAAAGAATCACTTAGAGACAAAATGAAACCCGACCCTGCTTTCGCTACTTCACCTATATGTGTTCCTAATAAGGATTATGAATTTTCTGTAGATCCAGATACAATTACTTTGGTTGAATCTGATCCTTTTTATGGTTATGAATCTGAAACTGTTGTGGCACATCTTACTAAGTTAAATGATATAGCCGCCCTGTTTACTAATGATGAGAGATCGCGTTACTTTTATATACTCAAAATATTTCCGTTCTCATTAAAGGGTGATGCTAAGATATGGTTTAATTCTCTTGATCCTGGTTGTGTGCATAGTCCCCAGGATATGATTTATTACTTCTCTGCTAAATATTTCCCTGCTCATAAGAAACAAGCTGCTTTAAGGGAAATATACAACTTTGTGCAAATCAAAGAAGAGAGTCTCCCACAAGCTTGGGGGAGGCTTCTCAAGTTACTTAATGCTTTGCCTCTTGGGCCGATGAGGAAGAACAGTATAGGTGAACGGCCTCGCGAGGGTCTGTTCTTGGCTAGGGTATGAACTGCTAGGGGGAGTCCGATCGCCCTTCTCTCTCCCTCTCTAGACGCTGGATTCTCGATGCCCCTCTAGATGCTGGATTCTCGATGCCCCCCTAGATGCTGGATTCTCAATGCCCCTCTAGATGTTGGATTCTCGATGCCCCTCTAGATGCTGGATTCTCGATGCCTCTACCCTGGGGGTGGCTGGCCCTATTTATAGGCAAAGGCCCTGGGCCTCTTCCCAAATATTGAGCGGGAAGGGCGCCAACAAGTGGCCAATTTGAAGGGGAACATCTGGTACACTTATCCTGACTAAAGTTGGTCTTCGCCTGCCAAAGGCTCTGGTGATGACGCCAGCTTGGGCTCCACAGTGACTTCCTCCTTGTCGCGGAGCTGGTCTTGGTCTCGTTGCACCGAAATGGGTGCCTTTGCTTGATCCTCTCGCCTGCGCTTGCCCCCTTTGGACCAAAGAGGAAAGGGAGGACACTGCGCCGGCTGGCGCCCGCCTGGCATCCTTGGTCGTCATGGCTTGCGTCATGGGCACCTCGTGAGGTACCCCACCTTGATCTCTCCGCCTGCTCGCGAGCCAGCCCATGGAGGCCGTGCTTGAGGAAGCGCCGTGTCGTCCGCCTCGCGAGGCTTGGCCCCTCGCGAGGGTCTTGAGCCTTGTGTTGATGAAGATGGGCCACGTTGGGCCCCCACTCGAGCCACGCCGCAGGACGCAGGCAGGCAAGTCTGGGCACCCCCGTTCCCAGAACGCCGACAGTAGCCCCCGGGCCCAAGGCGCGCACGGACTTGGCCGTGCCGAGAGGCGAAAGGGCAAGGGCGAAGCGCCGCGGGCCCTAACGGCCTGCGGCCTCTGGCGCCGCGTGGCGGTTGATTGGACGTGGGTGCTTTTGCAACTGCGCAGGATACTAAAGGCGTGGCATCTGCTCGGGCTTTGTTCCTCTCCTTCTTCATCCGCTGCTCAGATCCCCTTCCTTGCGCTTCTTCTCCCTTCCTCCAAGCTTCCAGATCTGCTCCACCCGCTCGTCCCAGGTAGCCATGGCGCCTCGCCGGACCCCGGCCGAAGCTTGGTTCTCGCCTGCTTTGGATTCGCCCAACGTGTCGAAGGCGAGCCTCGCCCTACTGCACCGGATGGCCGCGGCGCAGGGCATTGACGGGGCGTAGATGTTCAAGGTCGGCTCCGATGCCCTTAAGGCCATGGGAGCACCTTCTATCCTTTCTTCGTGAGCTTCATTGCAGCGGGCCTGGTACCTCCTTTTTGTAAGTTCTTCCTCGCCGTCCTCCGCCATTACAACTTGCAAGCTTTGCATCTCCACCCCAACTGCGAGGCGCATGTGGGGGTGCAGCCTTCAGTGGCCTTGCTGCGCCACTACTTCTACCTCCGGACCTCCAAAGGTTCTCCTTCTGCGTGCGCGGGCTTCGTCGCGTGCGGCAGCTCCATGGCCATCTCGAATCCAGGGAAGAGGATCGAGGGCTTCCGGAGCAAGTGGGTGTTGGTTGACGCCGGGTGCGTCGACCCTCGGTTGGCCCTTCCCACGGAGCCGGCCGTGAGCTCGGAAGACTAGTGTCAGGCGGAGCTCACGGATCCCCGCGCGAAGTCGGTGCTGGCGAAGATGGACGCCGATCTGAAGCTGGCCAACTTGGCGGCGGCGAAGCTGACCGGGGCGTCGTTGCTGAGGGAGTTCCTGGAGCACCAACTGGCTCCGCTTCGGCAGTATTCTCCTCCGATGTAGAGGCCTCACCCGAGTCCCGCAGCCGTGGGCGAATGGGACATGACTGCGGTTCTCCAGTCCCTGGTCGGGGGCGAGGCAGCAATGCCGGAGGGCGCGCCTTTGCCCTTGTTCCTCCGCAACGATTGGGAGCAAGTGGTGGTGTCCATGCCCGTCTTCAACGGGGACGGGCCCTGCCGCGGTGGCTCCCGAGGATCTGGTGAATGTGTCTTCCGGCGACACCAGCGGAGATGGGGGCGAGGAGGAGCAGGAGGCAGGCCCCGACTCCGAGGCGACCGACGGAGAGTCTAGGACTCCCTCGCTCCAGCGCAAGCCCCGTGCTCTCCGCCTTTCACTGAGTGATGATGATGACGACGACGACGTGCTGGGCAGTGAGAGCTCGCCTCCGGTCTCGAAGAAGGGCAGGACCGGGTTGATTCCCCGCGGGTTCACCCTGACTCCGGGGCGAACCGCGGACGCGCCTTCTGCTTCCGAGGTCGACCCCTCCAGCCGGCTCTCCGGCTTCAAGTTTGGCAGGAGACCACCGGAGCTTTCTGCCGACGACCTGTAAGTGCTTGATCCTTGATTCCTGGTTTCTTGTTCCGCTGACGAGGCTTGACGATTACTTCTCCTGAGCAGGCTGGCGCCCGCGACGAAGAAGCTGAAGGGGGCTCCTGAGGCCCCGGCTGCGACGACACTTCCACCTGCAGGGGAGGGCGACCGCGACGCACAGGCTCCCCCTGCCCACTCGCCCTTGCGGGGCTTGGCTCATCTGGCTGGGGCCGCAGCCCCCATGGCTCGGTAGACCCCAGAGGTGCCCTTGCCTGGTGCTGCTGCTACGGCTGGGGAGGCGCAGCAGACTCCGCCTCGGGATACTGCAGCCTCGCCGTCGCTACCTTCTCCTCCCGTTCCGCCGGCTGCTGGTTCCGGGACTCCTCCTGCTGCCCCGAAGCGCCCTGATGCTTCCCCGCCTTCTTCTTCCATCCTGGAGCGAGCTGTTGCTGGACTGGACCGGCTGCGGCAGGATCTTCTAGGCGCCGACCCTCGCCTGGTGGCCGGGCGCCTGGAGCTGGCCTCGGGGTGGATTCGCTCCGACGCCTCGATCCGGGCAGCGCTGGTTCAGGCCTCGACAGCCTGTGATGAGGAGAAGGAGGCTACCCTCAAGGCGAAGGCTGCCCGTGACGCGGCCCTGGGAGAGGCGGTTGGTATCCGCGGCCGCTGCAAGGAGCTGGAGGACGAATTGCAAGGCCCGCGTGGTCAGCTTGCAGAGGATACCCGCCTTCGCCAAGAGCAGGAGAAGGAGATGAAGGCTCGCGAGGCGGTGCTCGAGGACCGGGAGGCGAAGCTCAAGAAGCGCCGCACCCACCTAGGTGTGTTGAAGAACGAGCTAGAGACGGCGAAGGCCGAGCTGGACGCCAAGGCCCGGGTCCTTGCCGAGGATCGCGTGGCCTTCGCGGACATGGAGAAGGATGCTCATGCTTCGTTGAAGACGCTTTACGAGAGTGGCCTGGATTGCCCGCTGGCTGGTGACGGGGACGGCCCCGCCAAACTGCTTCCCTTCTTGGTGAAGGCTCTTGGAGATGTCACCCTCGGACTCGTCCCGACGGTCGAAGCCGAGGCGCGTGTCCTGTTTTCTGCCTCGCTGACGCGGGTCTTTGCCCATGTCTACCTTCGCGACCCCAGCGCCGACCTTGATAGCCTGCTGGAGCCGGTGAGCGGCGAGGGCGCCGCTACTGCTGTCGAGGTCGTGAAGGGGCACGCGGAGGCGCTGCTGGGGAAGTTCCGGGCCTTCAGCACCAAGCCGAAGCGAGGCGCTGCCGGCTCTACTACCCCACAAGGTGAATCCACTCCACGCGACTCCGCTGCCGACAAGTGACTCCACTATCGTTCCTGTTCTTCTTTCGATTCCTGCACATGCACGACGCCTTGAGGAGGCATTTAAATTTGTGTTTGGAACCAAGGCGACATTATGGGTTGTAATATTCGCTTTTAAGTTCATTGAATTTTATGTTCCTCTTCCCTACTTGCTTATGCTCTACGCTGGCAGAGCCCGGCCACGCGCATGCCTCACCCAGCATCAGCCCCGACCGGAAACCAGGACGGGACCAAAGGAATGAGGGGCCACGTGACAAGTTAGGCTCCTGAGTCGCGATGCTCAGGAGTCCCCCTTAGCGCACGAGCAACAAGTAGGGAAGCGCGATGTAGGTGCGTTTCCGTTCTACGTCTGCAGAGCCCGACCCCGCGCGTACCTCACCCAGCATAGCCTTTCGGAACTAAGGAGTGAGGGGCTACGGAGCCAGTTAGGCTCCTAAGTCGCGATGCTCAGGAGTCCCCCTTGACGCGCGAACAACAGGTGGCGAGATGAAATGCAGGCGGGACTACCGTTCTACGTCTGCAGAGCCCGACCCCGCGCGTACCTCACCCAGCATAGCCTTTCGGAACTAAGGAGTGAGCGGCTACGGAGCCAGTTAGGCTCCTGAGTCGCGATGCTCAGGAGTCCCCCTTGACGCGCAAACGGCCTTCGTACCTTGGCTCCGCTCGGGGAGAGACGCGCGACGAACCAGGCCCGAGGGGCCTGGCTGGGGCGTACGGCTGGGCGTGACCCAGTTGTAGCCCCCGTGCCCAGCCCCCTCGCGCGGCGCTCCCGGGGGGAGGCGTTGCGATGAGGCCGGCCACTGAGCTCGGGGCTCCCTGAGGTTAGCGCGGCCCGGAGGCCACCCTCAGTTGTTTATCACCAGCGCGGAGCATAGCGCTTCCGTGGGTACGGGCATAGCCACTCCTCGGCAGTGTCGTCAGCCAGCGCGGAGCATGGTGCTTCCACTGGTACGTGGGAGCGGGCTACCCTCCGGGAGGAGCCCCCGTGGCGTGTACAGCCCCGCCCTGACACGTGGCTGGCACGGTAGAGCTAGGTGAGGTGTATCTGGGCACCCGTGAGCCAGCGCGGGACTCACGAGGCCCTACCTCTAGGCGGGTTGCACCTGGCACTGGGTCGTATCTTGAGATGTGTTCCTGCAAAATCTGGTTAGATGCCGGCACTCTACGTCCTCGGGTCCCAGCCCTCGAGCTTGTCTCAGCCGTCGCTGGTATGCCAGGTCGCGATGCCGTGGACAAGGCTAGAGGGTGAGGGCTGGAGAGCCAGTAAGAGCCCTGAGTCGCGATGCTCAGGCACCCCCCCCCTTAACGTGCAAGTGGTCGACATGAATAAGAAGAGGTGCCGCGGACGACATCGAGTAATGATGCATAATTGGAAATAAACGCGGAAGGGATACATGCCGCTGGGCCTAGCCCGAGTGGCCTGGGGATGATGCAGCCCGAGGGGCGCCCCCAGCAAAGCAAGCTAGCGACTGAGAAGATAAAAAAGGGATACATGTCGCAGGGACGGACCCACGCGGCCTGGGAGTGACGCAACCCTGGGCGGGCGCTCCTAGCTGAGAATGAAACTTGAAAGATGTCACCTGAAGACGTCGTCGGTGCAGTGGCGTTGGTGCAGCAGACTCGGTGGGCCGCGGAAGCCGATCCTCACGAGCCCCCAGGCCCAGGGGCCTCGGGAGGCTCCGGAGGCACTGGTGGCTCCTCGTGAGCAGCCTCCATCTCCGCCAGGGCTGCGGAACGCCTGCCTTCTTGCGCCTCCAAGATGCTCCTCATGATGCGCTGGTACGCTGCAGCCATGCTCGGCAGGCCATAAGGCATGCGAACATAGCTGTGGGGTGGTCCTTCGCAGCGCCCCACTTGTGAGGGCCAGAGGCGCTCCGTCGTGGCGATCTGATTGAGCCCTGGTACGTCGACGCAGACGCGCAGCCCACCATCCTCGCTTGGATGGGGAGCCACAGCTGGTGGGCGACGGCAACCTCTCATGATCCTCGACTCCTGTAGTTCTTGAATGGCCTTGCTAACAAACTCCTGCTGGTCTGACCTTCCTCCCCTGGCTTCCTTCCGAGGGAATCGTGCTTCGAAACACGCCTCCACATGGTGCCCTAGCGCCTCCCTCGTGACCTTGGCGAGGTCGGTGGCCCTCCAGGTGAGAGCCCCCAAGCCCTACCTGAGGAGGGCGCCGGGCCCGCTTCCCTATGCGATTGAAGGAGGTTCCCCCTGGGCAGACGCGGGCCTTGAAGGGCCTGCCTCCTGAGGGTCTGAGCCTGATGTTGTCTTCTTCTTCTTGGGGGTGGTCTCAGGAAGCCTCCTGCTTCCGCGATCTGGGTCCTCTAGTGACGCGGCCTGGAAGGCTCGCTCCAGGGCACACACTGCATCCTTCTCTTGACATGGCACCGTGATGACGCCGCCGCTTCCTGGCATATTGAGGACGTTGTAGCCATGGTGAGTCACGGCCATGAACTTGGCCAGCGCCGGGTACCCGAGGATGGCGTTGTACGGCAGGCGGATGTGGGCAACGTCAAAGTCGATGAGCTCGGTGCGGTAGTTGTCGTAGGTGCCGAAGGTGACTGGAAGGCGGACCTTCCCGATAGGGACTGTGGAACCATCGGTGACTCCTGAGAAGGGCTTGGTTGGCTGAAGCTGGTCATAGGGCACTTGGAGGCTGGACGTTTCCACGGACAAGACATTGAGCCCTGCCCCTCCGTCGATGAGTGTCCTGGTGACCAGAACGTTGTTGATGACTGGGGAACAAAGCATTGGGAGGACTCCGGCTGCGGCTGCGCACTTCAGCTGGTCTGCTGAGCTGAACGTGATGGTGCAGGCCGACCACCTGAGGGGACGTGTTGCTTCGAGCTTGGGGAGGACTTCATTCACTTCGCGAGCAAACTGCTTGAAGATACGTTGAGAGGCTGGGGCTTGAGTTGCGCCCAGGATGCAGGCGATGGAGCGAGGCTCCTAGAAGCCCCCAGCCCCCTCGTCTTGGTGGCGGTCTTCATTCCTTCTCGGCTGAGGCGGCAACGGCGGCAGGCCTGGGTTGCCATGAGGGCGATCCTCACGAGGCTGATCCCTCCAGTCCCCCTCGCGAGGCGGGTCGCGCCAGCGGTCCTCGCGAGGTTGGTCATGCCAGCCTGGACGTGGGCCGCGGTCTTCCCAGCGTCTCGGGTTCCTTCCTCCTCCTCGGCCATAGCCCCGATCAGCACGGTCAGGGCGTCGGCCGACTCTTCCTTCTCGCACGGCGCGGATTTCTTGGCATTCATTGGTGTTGTGGGTGTGGAGGTTGTGGTACACACAGTACCGGCTGCCCCGGGAGGATTCGGGCAGATCCTTGCCCCGCTTGGTGTCCGGTTCTGCCACGGGCACGGCAGCCCCCTTGCGCTTCACGTCCTTGGCCTTGGGCTTCTTCTCTTCTGGGTCTGCGGCAGGCAGCTCGAGGAGGGAGAGGCGTCCCTCCTCAGCTCTGGCGCACTTGGTCGCCAGGTTGAACAGCTCCAGGGAGGTGCAGAGGTCTTCATGCATCGCCAGCTCCTCCTTCATCTTGAAGTCGCGCACGCCATCGGAGAAGGCCGAAATGATGGCTTCTTCAGACACCCTGGGGATTTTGATGCGCGCATTGTTGAAGCGCTGGATGTACTACTGCAGGGTCTCTCCAGGTTGCTGCTTGATGCGGTGCATGTCGCTCATGGCGGGAGGCCGGTCGCGGGTACCTTGGAAGTTGGCGATGAAGCGAGTACGAATCTGGTCCCAGGAGGAGATCGTGCCTGGGGCCAGGTTTAGGAGCCAAGTGCGAGCACCTACCTTCAGCGCCATGGGGAACCAGTTCGCCATGACCTTCTCGTCCCTGCTGGCAGCTTTGATTCCCAGCTCGTAGAGCTGGAGGAACTCCGTGGGATCAGTTGTGCCGTCATAGCAAGGAGGCAGGTCCGGCTTGAACTTGCCGGGCCACGCGACGCTACGCAGCTCGGGGGTGTAGGCGCGGCAGCTAGCGGTGGCCGCGGGAGGTTTTGGTTGAGGGAGAGCTTGGCCTTGTGGGTCCCCTTGCGCCGCAGCTGGGAGCAGCGCGGGGTCTTGACGTGCCGGAGCTGGAGCAGGGTCTCGGCGAGCCGGGGCCGGGAGCACCCGGGCGGCCTCTTGCGGTCGCGGGATTTCTTGGCAGCTCCGTTCCTGCTGGGCCGACGCATGATGGAGCGGGTTCCGCCCAGGAGCTGCGCGCCTTGGGGCCATGGCATCTTCTCGGAAAGGTGGCGGCTGGAACGCCCCTGGGGCTTCATTGCCCATGCGGAGCGGAGTGCGGCGCAGTGGTGCGGAAGGCGCGGGGGAGCCCCCTGCGGCGCGGACGAGCTCGGCGACGCGGTCGAGCCACTCCTCGTAGACGTCGTCGACGGGGCGGTAGCGTAGGAGCTCGTTCGCCGCGAGGAGCGCAGCTCGAGCCTCCAAGGTAGCGCGCAGTGCGTGCGACGAAGAACCGGCTGGGGTGAGCGACGGAGTGGCGGTGCGGCCATCCCGCCGCATGGACGGGTGCTGAGAGGACGCCTGCTGCTCGTTCCCCGCCCGGCCGGTGGCGGCGTTGACGGCGGGCGACGGGGAACGACGAGGGCGCCCACCGACAGGGGCCGTCTAGACGGCGCGGGAAATGATGGCGGCCCGACGCTCGGCGCGGGCCCGACGAGCGTCAGACATGGATGCGGTGGTCGGAGGAGAGCGGAGCGGTGGAAGACTGATTCCGGCGCACCCCTACCTGGTGCGCCAAATGTCGGATTCTGGGGTTCCGGCAGACCCTTATGGTTCGAACTCTGGGGTGCGCGCGGAGATCGAGCCCTCTACCTTTCCGTCTCACAAGGGTCTAAACTACCGACGGAACAACACATGAGACACAGGGTTTATACTGGTTCGGGCCACCATTGTGGTGTAATACCCTACTCCAGTGTGGTGGGTGGATTGCCTCTTGGGCTGATGAGGAAGAACAGTACAGGTGAACGGCCTCGCGAGGACCTGTTCTTGGCTAGGGGATGAACTGCTAGGGGGAGTCGGATCGCCCTTCTCTCTCCCTCTCTAGACGTTGGATTCTCGATGCCCCTCTAGATGCTGGATTCTCGATGCCCCCCTAGATGCTGGATTCTCGATGCCCCTCTAGATGCTGGATTCTCGATGCCCCTCTAGATGCTGGATTCTCGATGCCTCTACCCTGGGGGTGGCTGGCCCTATTTATAGGCAAAGGCCCTGGGCCTCTTCACAAATATTGAGCGGGAAGGGCGCCAACAATTGGCCAATTTGAAGGGGAACATCTGGTACACTTATCCTAACTAAAGTTGGTCTTCGCCTGCCAAAGGCTCTGGTGATGACGCCGGCTTGGTCTCCACAGTGACTTCCTCCTTGTCGCGGAGCTGGTCTTGGTCTCGTTGCACCGAAATGGGTGCCTTTGCTTGATCCTCTCGCCTGCGCTTGCCCCTTTGCACCAAAGAGGAAAGGGAGGACACTGCGCGGGCTGGCGCCCGCCTGGCACCCTTGGTCGTCATGGCTTGCGTCATGGGAACCTCGTGAGGTACCCCACCTTGATCTCTCCGCCTCCTTGCGAGCCAGCCCATGGGGGCCGTGCTTGAGGAAGCGCCATGTCGTCCGCCTCGCGAGGCTTGGCCCCTCGCGAGGGTCTTGAGCCTTGTGTTGATGAAGATGGGCCACGTTGGGCCCCCACTCGAGCCACGCCGCAGGCCGCAGGCAGGCAAGTCTGGGGACCCCCGTTCCCAGAACACCGACATCCTCTCAAGAAACCTGAAATACTTGATATCTTTTATAATGGACTAACCGATGCTTCCAGAGATTACCTAGATAGTTGTGTTGGTTCTCTTTGAAAGAACACCGGATGAAGCTGAAATTCTATTGAATAATATGTTGACAAATGAAAATAATTGCGCACCTCCTGAGCCAGCTCCCGGGCCAGCTCCTGCTCCAATTAATGATCCTATTCCTAAACCAACTCTGAAGAAGAGAGGTGTTCTATTTCTCAGTCCCGAAGATATGCATGAGGCAAAGAAATCTATTTAAGAAAAAGGTATTAAAGCTGAAGATGTTAAGAATTTACCTCCTAATGAAGAAATACATGGTCTTAATCTACCGCCTGTTGAATAAACATATGATCTCAATCACTTATGTACTGAAGAACCTCCTGATCCTGATATCCCGACAAAAGGTAGTAAAGGTAAATTCTCTCTATGGATTTGATGAAGGTGATATCCCTTACTATAAGTCTGCTAGGCAATGCTTCGATGAGTTTGATAATTTTATTGTCAAACAAGAAAATTTCAATGCTTATTTTGGTAGACAATTAAACCAAAATTCCGATATGATTAAATACTTAGGTGATTATATAGCTGATATTAAAGGTGAAGTTAAACTTGTTAGCAAACATGCTTCTATGGTTACCACTCAAGTAGAACAAGTACTTAAAGCTCAAAAAGAAGTGCTTGATGAAATAAATAGTAAGAAAAATGATTATGCTGTTAGAGTGGCTACTAGAACCAGTAGAATGACTCAGTAACCTTTGTATCCTGAAGGCCACCCTAAGAGAATCGAGCAATATTCTCAGAGAAATAATATTAATGCACCTAGTTCTTCCAAGACGAAGAAAAAGAAAAATGATAGAACTGTGCAAACTTCTAGTGAACCTATTGCTGTACCACCTGATAATCCAAATGATATCTCTATGTCTGATGCTGAAACACAATCTGGTAATGAACATGAACCTAATGAAAATGTTAATGATGATGCTCAACCTAGTAAGGATAATGATGTAGAAATTGAACCTGCTGTTGATCTTGATAACCCACAATCAAAGCATCAACGTTATGATAAAAGAGACTTTGTTGCTAGGAAACATGGTAAAGAAAGAGAACCTTGGGTTTAGAAACCCATGCCTTTTCCTCCCAAGCCATCCAAGAAAAAGGATGATGAGGATTTTGAGGGCTTTGCTGAAATGATTAGACCTATCTTTTTGCGTATGCGATTGACTGATGTGCTCAAAACAAATCCTTATGCTAAATATATGAAAGATATCATCTCTAATAAAAGAAAGATACCGGAAGCTGAAATTTCCACCATGCTTGCTAATTATACTTTTAAGGGCGGAATACCAAAGAAACTTGGAGATCCAGGAGTACCTACTATACCTTGCTCCATTAAAAGAAATTATATTAAAACTGCTTTATGTGATCTTGGAGCCGGTGTTAGTGTTATGCCTCTCTCTTTATATCGTAGACTTGACTTGAATAAGTTGACACCTATTGAAATATCTTTGCAAATGGCTGATAAATCAACTGCTATAATTGTCGGTATTTGTGAGGATGTGCCTGTTGTGGTTGCAAACGTTACTATTTTAACGGACTTTGTTATTCTTGATATTCCTGAGGATGATAGTATGTCTATTATTCTTGGAAGACCTTTTCTTAATACTGCAGGGGCTGTTATTGAATGCAACAAAGGCAATGTCACTTTTCATGTTAATGGTAAAGAGCATACGGTACACTTCCCGAGGAAACAACCTCAAGTTCACAATATCAACTCTATTGTGAAAATTCCATCGATTATTATTGGAGGTTTTGAATTCCCTCTTCCTACTGTCAAAAAGAAATATGATATACTTATTATTGGGGATGTGCATATCCCCGTTGAGGAAACCTAGTGTTATTCGAAATTTCTCCGGTTTCATGATTATCGGAATGGGTTTGTTAACAAGACTTGATCAACCTTGTTAGTGGATTCTTTTTGATGAGCATGAGATGGATGAAACTACAAGCACAACCTTCTTTACCCTCTCTATACTTTCTTATATTTAGTAGAAATAACGTAAATATAGTATTTTTCTGTCTGTTTCCTGTCTTATCTGTGCAATATAAAAATATCCCGAAAATAAAAGTCATCAGAATGACATGCCAATTTAATATGATTTTTTGGGGAATATTTGAGGATTTACTATGCAAAAATTACCACGGGAGGAGCTGCCACCTGGCCACGAGGGTGGAGGGCACGCCCCCCTCCTAGGGCGCGCTCCCCTGCCTCATGGGCCCATGGTGGTTCTCCTCCACTTATCCATGCACCCATCTTCTTCCTCTGCCTCACACAAACCCGAAAAACCAACTCAAGCACGAGTTCCAGCCACTTTTGCTGTGATTTTCGATCTCCTTGCTCAAAGCACCTCTCGCAAAACTGCTTGTGAAGATTGTTCCTTGGTATGTGACTCCTCCATTGGTCCAATTAGTTTTTGTTCTGGTGCTCTATTCTTTGCAAATTTGTGCTGCATAGGTGACCATGTTCTTGAGCTTGCATGTCAAATTTATATGGTTCCAAGTAGTTCTAATGCTTGATATAGGCTCTAGGCACTTGTAGGAGTAGTTGCTATCAGTTTTATTGAAGTTGGTTCACTTTTGTTCGAAGTTACTAGAAATTTCAGAATTTTTCAGAGAAAAACAATATGCTTAGGAAGATGTTCCAAGGTGGTTCTTCTAAGAAGCAAGGACCCAGAATTGCTATGCGTGATGCTGACGAGGATCCACCAAGAGACGCTCCAGTACGGCCTTGCGAATGGCCGTCGGAAAATTATATGGACCGTGCGGGAATTAAAGAATAATTCAAAGCATATTTGCGCAATGCCGGTCTCGAGGATTTTGAGGCTAACAAATGCCCCTAGTATCATGATCTCACAATTTCGTTTGTGAGGAGGTTTGAGTATTCATCTTCGCGTAATTCTCCTTCAGCCATGTTTGATCTTTATGACAGACCTTATACCATGGACTTAGAGGATTTCACTCTTGCTTGCAAACTTGCAACATGGGGTAATATTAGGGATCCCCCTAAATCTGAATTTAGAAACTTGCTAGTATAAGTGTAGGGGAATCTAGAGATATAACGCCAGCTACCATAGGGAGCATTCACTTTCCTGCTATACATTATTTTGCTCTCTTCATCGGTAGATGCATAAATGCTAAGGATGAAGCATGTCACATGTGTGTCCCTGACCTCTGCATTCTTAGGAGTGCTGTGTTAGGAGACCAATCTTATCATATGGGAGCCATTGTAGCTCGTAGGTTGCATCATAATAGACATAATGTAGATTTCTTTGGAGGAATTTATGCAACCCGCTTAGCTACTTTTCTTGAGATAGACATCCGTGAAGGGGATACAGAGTTGCCTGCTGCATATTTAGATTATAACTCTATGGCTTCGCACCAGTTTGTTGAGAGGTCTGAATCACCTCTCTTATATTGTTTAATTTTTAACAAACGGCACGTTGTCCGTATTATTCTCCCTGCTCCTGCCTTCTTTGATGCTCAGGCAAAACGAAGATACACTATCACTAGAGAGGAGGCAGATGAGTACGAGAGGAGAGCAGAGGCAGCCCGACTCCACGCTGCAGCTCAGCAGGCGATAACCGCTGCACATCAGTATGACCCCAACTATTCTTCGTCGCAGTACGACCCTAGCTACACCTACGGATATCCGCCAGGCTATCCCTGGCAATAGACCAACTTAGGACAAAAGCCTAAGCTTGGGGGAGTACGTATTTCTCACCGACATTAAATTTATGTTCACACACACTCATTGCTAGATGTCGGTGATCATACTCTTTCACTGTAATATCCATGCTAGTTTATTTTCTTTTTCCTGCTTTCTTCTTGTGTGTTTGTTAAACCTTAAGAAAAAAAAATAGTAGTAGTTTACTTTCTTGCTGTAGTAGTAATTAAAAAGAAAACCCAAAAATATTTCCCGCTCTTCTTTTGCTTGTTGGGAGCTTTCCCATGTAAATAGTTTTTCTTTTCTTTTCTTTTCTTTGGGGGTCAGTAGGAGAAGACCATGATTAAACTGTTGAAGTGGCTCTTATATGCATCATTGTTAATTTAACCAAGAGCCCATATTGCCTTGTCTTCTCCTGTTTATTGAATGCTTGCAGATTCCAGCTTAGTCCAATGCACGTGCATTCTTATTATTGTTCACACCGATCGGTCGTGCAAGTGAAAGATAATTATGATGATATATGATGAACAGACTAAGATGGGAAAAGCTGGTATTGTCGGCGTTCTGGGAACGGGGGTCCCCCAGACTTGCCTGCCTGCGGCCTGCGGCGTGGCTCGAATGGAGGCCTAGTACGGCCCATCTTCATCAACACGGGACTCAAGACCCTCGCGAGGGGCCAAGCCTCGCGGGGAGGACGACGCAGTGCTTCCTCAGGCGCGGCCTCCTCAGGCTGGCTCATGAGGAGGCGGAGAGATCAAGGCAGGGTACCTCGCGAGGTGCCCATGACGCAAGCCGTGACGACCAAGGGTGCCAGGCGGGCGCCAGACCGCGCAGTGTCCTCACTTTCCTCTTTGATGCAAAGGGGGCAAGCACAGGCGAGAGGATCAAGCAAATGTATCCATTTCGGTGCAATGAGACCAAGACCAGTTCAACGGTGGGAATGAGCTCATCGTGGAGCCCAGAACGGCGTCACCACAGGGCCTTTGGTAGGCGAGGACCAACTTTGGTCAGGATAAGTGTACCAGATGTTCCCCTTCGAATTGGCCAATTGTTGGCGCCCTTCCCGCTCAATATCTGGGAAGAGGCCCAGGGCCTTTGCCTATAAATAGGACTAGCCACCCCCAGGGAAAGGGTGTGGAGCAATCATAGAGCAAGTAAAGAGAAAGAGAGAGAGAAGGGCGGCTGAACTTCCCTAGCAGTTCATCGCCCTAGCCAAGAACAGGCCCTCGCGAGGCTGTTCTCCTTTGTACTGATCATCATCATCATCAGCCCAAGAGGCAATCCATCCTCCCACAAAACTAGAGTAGGGTATTACACCACAACGGTGGCCCGAACTAGTATAAACTCTGTGTTCTTTGTGCTGTTCTTTCGGTAGTTTAGATCCTTGCGAGACGAAGAGGTAGAGGGCAGAATCTCTGCGCGCACCCCAGAGTTCGAACCTTAAGGGTCTGCCGGAACCCACGATCCGACATTTGGCGTGCCAGGTAGGGGTGCACCAGAATCTGCCTTCCTACTGCTCCGCTTCTCGTCACATCGTCGTCACCATGTCCGGCGACCAGGCCAGCAACCAAGATCCATGGGCGGTGTGGCCCGCCTGCGCGGGGCCGCCCGCCCTAGGCGACCCCGCGCCCCAGGCAGCTCGTGGCCCGCAGGGTGCTGCGGGCCGCGGGCGGCGCAGATAGACTTCAGCAACCCTTACGTCGCGGCAGGCGCGATCGGCGGCAAGGGCCTCCAATCATGCCGCGGCCACGACACCGTACACCCGCGGGGAACAAGCGAACTCGAGGGCCGCACTCACGGTAGCGCGAGAGCTGCTGCAGTGTAGGCTACTGAAAGGCGGCCGCGACGTGCTGCTGGAGCGGGTCGCCGAGCTCCTGGGCTTCGCCGCTTTGGGGGCTCACCCCTTCTGCGTCCAGCTTCCGTCTCAAGCCCAGGGCGGCACGCGCGGGGGCCCCGTGCGCTCCCACGGACCTCTGGGCTACCCCGACACCGGTGAATCCGTCGGCGCCGGATTGACAGTGGCGCTACCCCCGCCCCCGGCGCGTGAGGGAGAAGGACTCGGTCCGGCCCACGGCGCCGGCGGGCAGCTGCGCTACCACGCCGCGGTGGGCACGTCAAGGAGCGCCGCATGGCGCATGGAGCACTACAGCGCAGCCTTCGGGGTAGCGGCGCCAGAAGAATACGTGCGACGCATGATGGACCAAGGGCACACTCACGAGGGAGAACAAGGCTCGCTTCTCAACCCAAGATGGGGAGACGAGGCGCCAGAAGTCAAGCTCTTCCAGGAACCCCGGGGCGGCCCTGCCAGCCACGCTGGAGGCGACACTTATTGGGTACCACTAATCCCTCAGGAGCAGGCATACGCTAATCATGGATCGCAGGAGGTGCAGGTCACCACAGCAAGTGTCTGCCCCGCTCCCGCAGTCTCCTACCCCTCGGGAGGAGGGCATAGGGGTCTTCAGGAGAGGGGCAGGGACCCCACATCACCACCGCGGCGTTCAGAGCAAGGCGTTCTCAAGAGGTAGGCCCTCCGCTGGGGAGGCGCCTGAGGGCCTGCCCCTTGCGGAGGACCCGTGGTCGTCGGGGGAACCGCTGGCGACTGCTCTACCCCACCGGCGGCGCCCTGGTTTCTGGTCGTCGTAGGTGGCACTAGAGTGTGGCGCAAGGCGGGGCCCTCGTCTGGCGATATGAAGCAAGGCCGGTACCTGTGAAGAAGGCCCAGTGCCTGTGAAGCTCACCGCCCCGTGAAACTCTCACGTAATAATGAGTGGGGCTGTACACGCCCCGGAGTCTCAGGGGTGCCGGCCTCAGGCCCTGGGGCTCCCTCCCACGCGCAGTGGACAGCACTTAGCTCCGCTCTGGTGAGAAGACGTCCAAGACTAGATTAGGTGCCGGACGCGGCTTTTTGTCTGCTTTTATCGCCCTTTTCTCTCGGTTGTAACTTTTCCCTGCTGGACTTAAGTTGAATTCGAATTTGAGCTTTGCGTGTGTTCGGGGAGGGGTGCTTAATCTCGTTCGAATCATTTCTCTCGTTCTGGTCACCGCCCCACCGCAGCTGCCTCCCCTCACGAGCCCCTCACAAGACGGGCCAGGCCTAGCTCGAGCGCAGCCCAGACTGCCGCTGTTGCTTCCTTATGAGATTACCTTTTGGTGACTGCGGAGGTTCTCTTTTCCTAAAAAGGCCCGGAGCCAGTGAAGAAGGCGAACGCCTGTGAAGTTGTTGCACTCAGAAAAAGGCCCGGAGCCTGTGAAGAAGGCGAATGCCTGTGAAGCTACCGCGTCTATAAAAAGGCCCGGAGCCTGTGAAGAAGGCGAACGCCTGTGAAGTTGTTGCACTCAGAAAAAGGCCCGGAGCCTGTGAAGAAGGCAAACGCCTGTGAAGCTGCCGCGCTCAGGAAAAGGCCCGGAGCTTGTAAAGAAGGCGAACACCTGTGAAGACGTTGCACTCTGGAGAAGGCCCAGAGCCTGTGAAGAAGGCAAATGCATGTGAAGCTACCGCGTTTATAAGAAGGCCCGGAGCCTGTGAAGAAGGCCAGCGCCTGTGAAGCCCCTCGCTGACAGCACTTGCGCATCTTATGATTTCAACTAAAGAACGCTTAGGACGCCACGAGCTTCCTCGAGGCCTGCGCGAAGCAAAGGTAAACCAACCAGCCACCGGGCACGGATGCTCGCACAATATAGCTGCTAGTACGATCTACACAAGTTTTACATGAGGGGCTCCCCCTCCCAAAATGCTCTCACGACCATCAGGCCAAACACCTGAGTTCTATCCATGCAGGACAAAAAGACAGGAGCAACACGCAGTCAGTCAGACAAATCCCCCAAGGCGTCCTCAGGAGCACCTCCCGAGCCGCCGCTGGTGTCGCCGGACTCGCCTCCGTTGCCTGCATCATCGTCAGCGGTGCCGGGACCATCCACCACACCGCCTTCCTCGACAGCCACGATCACGCCGTCGTTATCCGAAGCAAAGGCCTGCACAAGAGCGTCCACGTTGTTTTCCACCCAGCTCACCAGGTCGCCTCGGACGGCCTGGGGGACTGGGGCGATGAAGCCATCAAAGTCAAAGTGGGGATCCATGTCCTGAAGATGGCTGAAGACACGGGAAAAAGCGCGCCCAAGCAGGGCACGACTCCTCTCCTCCACCAACCTGTCAGCCCTGGCCGACTGTGCCTCCAGCTGCGTCACCACGACAGTGAAGAACTGCAGGTTGCCAGCATATTTGACCGTATGCGGCTCGCCGACGGCCTCCTCGCAGATGTTGCCCAAGGTTGCGTTGGCCCTCTCCCTGAGCTTAGCCAGCATGGGGCCGTGCACGTGCTCCAGGACCTGCCGCTGGTGTATCTCATTGGCGTCCTGACGCTTGACAGCCTCAGCCTCTTCCACCTGCTGACGAAGGCGGAGCACCTCGGCCTGGAGAGCAGCCGACTCCTTTTGCGCTGCCTCAAGGGCGGCCCGGGAAGCATCGGCTCGCCACGTTGCTTCGTCTCGTTGGGCCCTCAGGGCTGCGGTTCTCCCCTCAGCTTCAACCCGGATCAACTCCAGCTTCTTCCCGAACTCATGCTCGAGGCCTTGGCGCGCTGTCGCCACCCGGCGACCGACCTCCTCCAAGACATGCGCCTCCCGAGCAGCAACTTCATCTTCCGCCTGCGTCACCAGGCGCTCCCTCGTCTCCAGCCGCTCGTACTCACGGGTACGTTCGGCGGCCTCCAGCTCGCGCCTCTACGTGGCAAGGCGCAGGCCCTCGACCTCCAGGCGCGCGTCTTCGTCAGCGAGCTCCTCCCCAAGCAGGTCCACCGCGCCGCTCGCCCTTCGAAGGAATTCGCGGCGGCGAGCGTGGCGCTCCCGAGCACGCTCGAGCATACCTCCCACATCATCGTCTGCCCCAGGCAAGCGCCTGGAGGCACGAATCATCGCTTCCTCTCCGGGCAGGGGGCTGGGGGCTGGCGCCCCCACGACGGCCGGGCCTGTCGCGCCAGAAGTTCTGCCTCGGGCCGGCATGTCTCCAGGCGAAGGGCGCGGGGGCGCCTCAACCAGCCGCAACCCGCGACCAGATGAGAAGCCCACGGCAGACTGGCCACGCCAAGAGAGGGCCCACGAAGGAAGATCGCAGGAAGAGAAGGGCTGCGGGGCACCTCAGGACGGTCCACCCCCTCGTTCGTCCTCACCACAAGAGTCGTGCTGCTCGGAACATTCAGGGGCGATGGGGGAGGCGAAGCAAAAGGAGGCGGCACCTCAGTGGCCTCCACGACCTCGTCAGGAAGGGGCCTGCAGAGCAAGAATCAGTAGACGCAACAAGGGGATCAGGAGCCGGAAAAGGAGGAGGCTTACTCGTCGGTGGCGAAGTACTTCCGGCGCTTCAGCAAGCGACAAGGGGAGTCATCACCTAGGGCCTCCCTTTTCCTCTGGAGGGCCTCAAAGTCCACGCGAAAGCGGCCCAGAAGGAGGGCGCAAGGATCAACCCGCGGTGAAGGAAAAGCAGCAGCGCTATCCGCGTCAGGGGCGCCGGCCTGGCGCGTGCAGCCGGACACCTCGGCAGAAGACGCAGCCAGGGCCTCGGGAGCCACGGACCTGGGCACCGGAGGCGGCTGCGCCACACCAACGGCCTCGGCAGCACGGGCCTTAGGAGCTGCCCCCTCGAGAACACCACCGGTTGCAGCCACCTTATCAGGAGCTTTCTCGGTCCCCGCTGTCTCCTGCCTCCCTGCTCCACCACTTGAGGAGGATTCGCCTAAGCCGACCGGAAGGGCGGTCACCACCACAGGGTTCTCACGACGCCCTTGGAAGCCGGTAGGGCTTAGCCCCCACACGTCGAAAGAGGTCATCTGCCTCACGAAATCATCCCTGTTCTGACAGAGGTACAGCAGGGCCCGTCCCCACTGGATGCTGACCGGGTTGGGGTCGCCGGTCAGGACCAAGAGCACTGTCCTTAGCACTCCAGGCGTCAGGTCTTCCTCCTGAAGCCGCATGTGATCACCATGTCCGCTGAAGGCCCACATCTGGCGAGAATGGCACTGGAGAGGGGCAATGCAGCGCAACAGAAATTCCTTCACCACCTTGGGCGCCGTCACGCCAAGCGTTTTCAAGAACGTAAAGCTGCGCCAGACGAAGGCGAGCCGGGGGCTCTCGAGTGTCTCCTGGCCCCAGCCAGAGTTGGGTACAACAGGCGAAGTTGGCTTCACCAGCAGGGGGCTGGGCACCCCGACATCGACGTACAACCACCGCTCACGGAACCCAGCTGAAGGTGCGGGGAGCTTGAAGTCAATACCAGAAGCTGCAGTCTCAGGCGCAGCGACGAAGCTCACGCATGCCAAGCATTGAGCGGGGTCGGCAAGACGCAGGGAGAAGAAGTTGCGCAGCAGGGCAACAGAAGGAGGGATGCCCATCAGCGCCTCATAGACAAAAGCAAAGACTGAAAGGAGGGCGATGGATTCAGGGCCCAGATGCATCATGTGGATCTGGTAATGGGTGAGGACGACATTGAAGAATTCAAAGAAGGGGGGAACCAGACCCGCCCACAAGGCGTCAGCAAAGTAATGAACCTCGGTAATTATCCTGTCGGAGGGGAGGTGAGATGTAGGCCAGGCCGTCGTCCTCCCACACTCGTTGAAGACAGTGGCTAAGGCCGGGCTGAGCTTATCTAGGCACTCCAGATTGAGTATGATTGACTGGCCAACGGCGGGGGCCGCCGACGGCGGCGGATGAGATGGGAGCACAAGCTTCTTCCCTTTCTCTTTCTTCGTCGGAGCCATGGTTGAGGATAGGAGAAAGGAGATGTGAGATGGGATGAGAGGTAGGAGTCAGAGTTCGAAGGAAGGAAGCACAAGGGATAGTCGAGCAACAGGAAGAGGGGCGGCTGTGTACAACTATGGGGCAACCTAGCGCAGCGCAAAATAAGGGAGTGTGGGCAAACAGTACCGCCCACGTCCAATCAACCGCCACACGGCGCCCGAGGCCGTAGGCTGTTAGGGCCCGCGGCGCTTCGCCCTTGCCTTTTCGCTTCTCGGCCCGGCCAAGCCCATGCGCGCCTTGCGCCCGGAGGCTACTGCCGGCGTTCTGGGAACGGGGGTCCCCCAGACTTGCCTGCCTGCGGCCTGCGGCGTGGCTCGAATGGAGGCCCAGTACGGCCCATCTTCATCAACATGGGACTCAAGACCCTCGCGAGGGGCCAAGCCTCGCGGGGAGGACGACGCAGCGCTTCCTCAGGCGCGGCCTCCTCAGGCTGGCTCATGAGGAGGCGGAGAGATCAAGGCAGGGTACCTCGCGAGGTGCCCATGACGCAAGCCGTGACGACCAAGGGTGCCTGGCGGGCGCCAGACCGTGCAGTGTCCTCGCTTTCCTCTTTGATGCAAAGGGGGCAAGCGCAGGTGAGAGGATCAAGCAAAGGCATCCATTTCGGTGCAACGAGACCAAGACCAGTCCAATGGTGGGAATGAGCTCATCGTGGAGCCAAGAACGGCGTCACCACAGGGCCTTTGGCAGGCGAGGACCAACTTTGGTCAGGATAAGTGTACCAGATGTTCCCCTTCGAATTGGCCAATTGTTGGCGACCTTCCCGCTCAATATTTGGGAAGAGGCCCAGGGCCTTTGCCTATAAATAGGACTGGCCACCCCCAGGGAAAGGGTGTGGAGCAATCATAGAGCAAGTAAAGAGAAAGAGAGATAGAAGGGCGGCTGAACTTCCCTAGCAGTTCATCGCCCTAGCCAAGAACAGGCCCTCGCGAGGCTGTTCTCCTTTGTACTGATCATCATCATCATCAGCCCAAGAGGCAGTCCATCCACCCACAAAACTAGAGTAGGGTATTACACCACAACGGTGGCCCGAACTAGTATAAACTCTGTGTTCTTTGTGCTGTTCTTTCGGTAGTTTAGATCCTTGCGAGACGAAGAGGTAGAGGGCAGAATCTCTACGCGCACCCCAGAGTTCGAACCTTAAGGGTCTGCCGGAACCCACGGTCCGACAGGTATGAACTCGACCTCTTTTGTTTTTGTAAATATGATGAGTATGTCGTTCTTGATTCAGGTTATTATGAATAAACATGTTTGCAATGACAATTAGAGATCATAGTTGCTTGTGCCATGCTTGATTAGCTATGAGTTATAATAATTTACCTTGCGTGCTAACATGCTATTGAGATGATTATGATGTGGTATGATGGGGTGGTATCCTCCTTTAAATGATTTAAGTGACTTGACTTGGCACATGTTCACGCATGTAGTTGAAACAAATCAACATAGCCTTCATGATATCTATGTTCATGGTGGATTATATCCTACTCATGCTTGCATCCAATGTTTATTAATTTTAATGCATGTACATGGCTGTTGTCGCTCTCTAGTTGGTCGCTTCCCAGTCTTTTGCTAGCCTTCACTTGTACTAAGCGGGAATACTGCTTGTGCATCCAATCCCTTAAAGCCCAAAGTTATTCCAGATGAGTCCACTATACCTTCCTATATGTGGTATCTACCTGCCGTTCCAAGTAAATTTGTATGTGCCAAACTCTAAACCTTCCAATAAACATTCTGTTTTGTATGCTTGAATAGCTCATGTATCAACCAAGGCTGTCCTTATCTTCCGTGTTAGGCGGGTTATTCTCAAGAGGAGTGGACTCCGCTCCTCACTCACGAGAAAAATGGCTGCCCACTGAGATGCCCTGTCACATGCTTTATGCAAACTAAACAAAATTAATTGCAAACAAAACTCCCCCTGGGACCTAATGTATGTTGGAGACACTCGTTGTTTCGAGCAAGTCATGGATTGATGCTTGTTGGTGGAGGGGGAGTATAAACTTTACCACTCTGTTTGGGAACCGCCTATAATGTGTTTAGCATGGAAGAGATCGCCATCTCTTAGTTGCTATATTGACAATGAAAGTATACCGCTCAAAATGTTATTCATTCTCTATTTCAAAATCGAGCTCTGGCACCTCTACAAATCCCTGCTTCCCTCTGCGAAGGGCCTATCCATTTACTTTTATGTTGAGTCATCACCCTCTTATTAAAAAGCACTAGCTGGAGAGCACAGCTGTCATTTGCATTCATCACTATTAATCTATGTTGGGTGTGACTATGATTGGATCTCTTTTACCATGAATTACAATACCTAGTCACTCCTTGATCTTTAAAGGTGCTCTGCATTTATGTTTTGCGGTCTGAGAAAGGGCTAGCGAGATACCATCTTGTTATATCATATTATGATTGTTTTGAGAAAGTGTTGTCATCCGAGATTTATTATTATGGCTTGCTAGTTGATTATGCTATTGATATGAGTAATTATGAGACCTGAGAATTATTGCAAATATGGTTAGTTATGATATATGCTGAAAACTGGAATGCTGGCTTGACATGGTTACAACAATAAGATCAAACATAGTTTGTAAAAGTTTTTCTTTCTTTCTTTCAGTTTGTCAACTGAATTGCTTGAGGACAAGCAAGGGTTTAAGCTTGGGGGAGTTGATACGTCTCCGTCGTATCTACTTTTGCAAACACTTTTGCCCTTGTTTTGGACTCTAACTTGTATGATTTGAATGGAACTAACCAGGACTGACGCTGTTTTCAGCAGAATTGCCATGATGTTGTTTTATGTGCAGAAAACAAATATTCTCGGAATGACCTGAAACTCCACGGAACATCTTAGAAAAAACAATAAAAAATCCTCGCCAAAGATGAATACCAGGGGGGCCACACCCTGTCCACGAGGGTGGGGGCGCCCCCCCCCTTAGGGTGCGCCCCCCTACCTTGTGGGCCCCCTGGATGCCCTCCGACGCCAACTCCAAGTCTATATATCTGCTTTCGGAGAGAAAAAAATTAGAGAAAAGAAATCATCACGTTTTACGATACGGAGCTGCCGCCAAGCCCTAAAACCTCTCGGGAGGGCTGATCTGGAGTCCGTTCGGGGCTCCGAAGAGGGGGATTCGTCGCCGTCGTCATCATCAACCATCCTCCATCACAAATTTCATGATGCTCACCGCCGTGCGTGAGTACTTCCATGGTAGGCTTGCTGGACGGTGATGGGTTGGATGAGATTTATCATGTAATCGAGTTAGTTTTGTTAGGGTTTGATCCCTAGTATCCACTATGTTCTGAGATTGATGTTGCTATGACTTTGCTATGCTTAATGCTTGTCACTGCCATGATTTCAGATCTGAACCTATTATGTTTTCATGAATATATGTGAGTTATTAATCCTATCTTGCAAGTCTATAGTCACCTACTATGTGTTATGATCCGGCAACCCCGAAGTGACAATAATCGGGACCACTCCCGGTGATGACCATAGTTTGAGGAGTTCATGTATTCATTATGTGCTAATGCTTTGTTCCGGTTCTCTATTAAAAGGAGGCCTTAGTATCCCTTAGTTTCCAACAGGACCCCGGTGCCACGGGAGGGCAGGACAAAAGATGGCATGCCAGTTCTTTTCCATAAGCACGTATGACTATATACGGAATACACGCCTACATTACATTGATGAATTGGAGCTAGTTCTGTGTCACCCTATGCTATGACTGATACCTGATGAACCGCATCCGGCATAATTATCCATCAATGATTCGGTGCCTACGAGCTTTCCATATATTGGTTCTCGCTTCTTTACTTTCCCGCTGCTACTGTTACAACCACTACAAAATACCAAAAATATTACTTTTACTGTCATTACTTTTGTTGCCGTTACCACCACTATCATATTACTGTGGTACTAAACACTTTGCTGCAGATACTAAGTTCCCAGGTGTGGTTGAATTGGCAACTCAGCTGCTAATACTTTAGAATATTATTTGTCTCCCCTTGTGTCGAATCAATAAATTTGGGTTGAATACTCTACCCTCGAAAGTTGTTGCGATCCCCTATACTTGTGGGTTATCAGTAGCTGTTCATAGATCACAAACACAAAACTCAGTTCCTGAGGACAGTTTCAATGAGACAACCCACCATGTACTCCTACATGGCCTCTCACCGCTACCTTTACCAAATCGTGTTGACACACTTAGCTCACACACAGTAGAACATGTTCATCACCATTCCAATTCATTCCCGATGAATCAGACCTGACTCAACTCTAAGAAGTAGCAGGCATGACAAACAAGCATGAATGAGTAGGCACATCAGGGCTCAAACAATTCCTACTAATGCTAGTGTGTTTCATCTATTTACTGTGGCAAAGATAGGTCATGCAGAGGAAAAGGGGTTCAGCTACCGCAACATGTAACAGTTGAATCGATGTTGTCCTATTGCAGTAAAGAGAACATGATTGAGAGAGTGGGATTGTATCGGAATGAACAAGGGGTTTTTGCTTGCCCGACACTTCTGTAGATAATATAGCTCTTCATCGTTGTCATCGAACTCATCAGCAGAACAACATCTACTGAAGGGGGGGGGCAAATATCGGCAACAACGAGGAAACACAATCAACGCAATCTAACAATATGGTGCATGAATGTGATAAGGTAATATGCTATTGATTGAGCTAATGCAGCTATCAACAGATTAAATGAAATTGGTTTGAACCCAAGGTTCAAATTCAAACTCCATGTAAGACATTCCAAATGCCATTTATTCAAATTGTCATATACAACAACCTTAGGTTGTTCAAACATGCATGCAAATGGTACATATGGATATATTGGATTTTTCTGATCATTTTTCATATACAAGTTATTTCATTTGGAGTTATAGATTAATTTCTATGATTTTTAGAAGTTCGTGGTATTTTCTGGAATTTCCAGTAAAAAAATAAATCCAAAAAATACGTATTGCGTTAGCATTGCCTCACTGTGACGTCAGCAGTCAACGGGGCCAGTCCAGGTCAAACCTGGCCAATGGGTCCCGCGTGCCAGTGTCATTAGTCTAACTAATTATTAGTTAGTCCTAATCCTAAGTTAATTAGCAAGGCGGGTTCCACTTGTCATACACCCAGGGGGGTCAAACTGGGCCAACCCGGTCAACTCGGTTAGCGGCGGAGGGGGGTCAAACTCGCCGGCGTTTAGCCATCGGCGAGTCCAGACGCAGCGGTGCGCTGCGTTATTCGCCTACAGAGCGCCGTTTGGCGCGCGGAGCACAACTACGGGATGTGGACGCTCGTCAGCATCCAAGCGTGGTGGTGGCGTGGCCGAGGAGTGACCGGAGTGGCAACAGCGACGAGCTCGACGGCGGCCGAAGCTCGGTCGAGCTCGGGCTCATTGCTGCAGTGGCCTAGGCAGGGTGGTGCTAGCACCTACGTCTCCTACGCGAAGCGGGGAGTGCAATGGGCACAAGCCCGGGACCATATGGTCACCGGATCACCACCGGCGACGAGCTCAGGCGGCGGCGTGGTACGGTCAGCAAAGGGGCGGCGGCTACGATGTGCAAATGAGTCGGAGGAGAGGCGGTTTGATTGAGGATCTCACTACGATGTCGACGGTGGTCTTAGCGACCTCGGGGAGGGGCTGACGACGATGGGAGGTCGCCGGAGATCTCGGTGCAGAGGCGGCGAGGATGGCGGTGCAGAGGGTGATGCATGGCGTCCGGCGTCGTGCGAGTTGACAGAGAGTCGCGAGAGATGGTGGCGGAGCCCGTGGACGTCACGGGAAGACGAGGGGGCACGGTGGCTGCGGCGTTACAGCGGCGCTGCTGCGGCTGCGCTCGGGCGCGAGAGGGAGAGAGAGCATAGGAGGGGGAAGAGGTTGGGAGAGAGTGAGAGGGTTCCAGGTGGTGCGTGTCGGCGTCCAGGGCATCCATAAGCTCAACGGCAAGCAGGAGGTGGCGGAGCGTGTGCTCGCGCGCGGCGGCCACGCGCGCGCTGTCCTCCTGGTGGGAGGTTGTTGATGACTGGCAGAGGCCAATGGGCTGGGCCTCTGCTGGGCCGTGGTGGGGTGCCAGGTAAGTGGCCCAGGTAGGCTCTCTCTCTCTGGTTTTCCAATTTTAGTTTCTGTTTTCTATTATTCTGTAGTCTTTAGGGCTTAAACAGATCCAAAAATCATGAAACTTCTCAATGCCACTGTTTGGAATATATCCAACAACAAACATTTTAGTTTATGATTATTTGAGCATTTAAAATATTTAATAGCATTTATATGCCCAAATGCAAATACTATATAATTTAATTCAGAGCCCAAATATGTCATGGAAAAATGTGCAACGCCTCTCGTTATTACTTCTAGCATTTTCCAGAAATGATGAACATTTTTGAAAGCCATTTGGATTCACTGAGAATATTTTAGTTGAACCTAGCGAATTGCTTTAGATGCTAGGGTTTAAAAAAATCCCCAATTCAAATTCATTTGGAACTTAAACCTGATGACACTCATGAGGCTAGCCTATCGCATTGCTAGAAGCTAGGGATGTGACAACTCACCCCCACTAAACAAGAATCTCGTCCCAAGATTCAAGCGTAGGGTAAGATGGAAGGGGGAACGCAAACTAACACTACAAAAAAGGACACATCCGTGACATTTTGGGCCGAACGAATTTTTTCTGTCATACATATGAAACTTCTGTGACGATAATTGTGACAAAACCCGGTATCATCATAGATGTGGTGGGCTCCTAATTCTATGACAAAAAATCATGACAGAAAATGGGGTTCTCGTCCTAGGCGGGCCGGAGACGCAGCTGCATGACATTCTTTGGGCCGTCCATGATGGAAAAAACCGTGGTAGAAGCGAGGGGAAGGAAAATTTCGGGGAGTTCCCGGTTACGGTGGGAGGTCAGGGGCCGAGCGATGCGCGTTTCTCTCGTACAAGTAGACGCGTGTGTGCGAGGCGTTGGCTCTAACTGAACCCGAGCGATTGCACTGCAGGCTACGCGTTACTGAACCCGAGCGATGGATCGATGGCTGTTAACTGAACCCGATCGAGTGATTCCTTGGCTACTTCTGCTAACTGAAGCCGATCGATGGGATGAACAATGAGCGTTGCGGGGGGGCGGGGGGTTGGATGAACAGTGAGCGGAGGCGTTGCCTCTGGATGAACATGACCCAGTGGTGTGGTGGAGGGCTGGATGAACAGTAGACAGTGGAGGGGTGCCCGTGGAGGGGTGGATGAACAGGACCCCGTGGTGTGGAGGGCAGGATGAACAGTAGACGGTGGAGGGGTGCCCGTGGAGGGCTGGTTGAACAGGACCCCGTGGTGTGGAGGGCTGGATAAATAGTAGATGGTGGAGGGGTGGTTGAACAGTAGCCGGTGGAGTAGCGCGCGGTGGAGGATGGATGAACAGGAGCCCGTGGAGGCTGGAGGAGGTCGACTGTGGATGAACAGTAGCTCGTGGAGGCTGGAGGGGGTCGACGGTGGAGATGGACAATATCCCGTGGAGTCCCGTTTGCGGTACGCCACACCCCTCCTGATGAACACGACCCCCGTTTCGACTGTAGCGCTCCAACACAAGTCCGTTTCCTCCGTTTTGCGGTACGCCACACCCATCCCGATCAACAGGACCCCCGTTTCGACCGTAGGAGGTCCGTTTCCTCTGTTTTGCGGTACGCCACACCCCTCCCGATCAATAGGACCCCCGTTTCGACCATAGGAGGTCCGTTTCCTCCGTTGTGTTGTACGCCACACCCCTCCCGATCAACAGGACCCCCGTTTCGACCATGGCCGGTCGAACACAAGGCTGTTTCCTCCGTTCTGCGGTACGCCAGGCCTTGTTTCCATCACCTGTTCCGTCCAAGCCCTCCCGACGAACACGACGCATTCTGTTGCCTCCCCATGAACACGACGCATTCCATTGCCTCCCCATGAACACGACGACGGCGCTGTTTCTCCGTTCCGACCCAGCCATGTACACGAGCCCTCGCCGTACGTATGCGCGAGTAGGCGTTCGAGACCCCGCCCGTATGTACACATACATGGCCGTATTTTCTTTCTTGCACCCTGGCCGCTGTACGTACGTATACATGCTACGTGCACGCCTCTACTACGACACGTGCACACCTCTACATCGACCAGTATGTACGTACACGTTCGCGACCAGAATTACAACGCTACGTACGCTTCGACCAGGTGGGTCCCGACTATCACGCACTTCCTTGCCTGCGAAGATATAGCTGGTGGGTCCCAGCAGTCAGGGGGCGAAATACGGTAGCCTGTCCGGTGGGTCCCCGCTGTCAGGTGTAGGAATAATTATTTTGCACGTAATAAGGAGGCACTTCCTTGCTGCGGCCGTGGACCCAGCTGTCAGCCTCTCCACGTATAGTCCACGTCCGATGGAAGTCGTTCCTTGACCACGTTGACCACGCCGCGCCGAAAGCACCAGGGCGGTGGACGACGGCGAGGCCTAGGAAGGGGACAACGGGGAGCCGGGGAAGACGCAGCAATGGAAGCCCGCGCGCGTGGAGAGGAGTACGAGGGTTCACTGGTTCGGCTGCGGTGTGAGGCTATCGTCGCCACAGGGCCTAGCCAGCAGTGGGAATAGTAGGGGGCGGTGACGCCTCCGCGGTAGCACAGCCGGCCACGGGAGGCAAGAGCATGCGGCACAACCGGCGCTGCTTTGGGCGGCTGGAGCAAGAAGACCAGAGGTTGAAGAAGCACTACGCCCGTTGGATGGACATCGTACGGTCACTAGAGCTAGAATCGTTCATATTGACTAAGTTGACAAAGCCCTTCGTCCCAATCAACTTAGTAGGCCCACAAGTCAGCCTCCCACCAAGGTGGGTCCCAGCAGTCAGGGGTAAACGATTTTTTTCGCAAAATACTGGTGGCCCGTCTGGTGGGTCCCTGCTGTCAGGTGGAGGAATAATTATTTTGCACGTAATAAGGAGGCACTTCCTTGATGCGGCCGTGGACCCAGCTGTAAGCCTCTCCATGTACAGTCCACGTCCGATGGAAGCCGTTCCTTGACCATGTTGACCACGCCGCGCCGAGCGCACCAGGGCGGTGGACGACGGCGAGGCCTAAGAAGGGGATGACGCGAAGCCGGGGAAGACGCTGTAGTGGATGCCCGCGCATAGAGGAGTACGAGGGCACTGGTTCGCTGCGGTGTGAGGCTGCCATCGCCGTAGAGTAACATGGGGTGTGGGTGAGTAGAGGGATGGCCTGGCCGGCGGTGGGAGTAGTAGGGGGCGGTGAGGCCTCCACCGCATCACAGCCGGCCACGGGAGGCAGGAGCATGCGGCACGGCCGGCGCTGGTTTGGGCGGCTGGAGCAAGAAGACCAGAGGTTGAAGAAGCACTACGGCCGTTGGATGGACATCGTACGGTCACTTGAGCTAGAATCGTGCATTATTGACTAAGGTGACAAAGCCCTCCGTCCCCGTCAACTTAGTAGGCCCACAAGTCAGCCTGCCACTATACTGGGTCCCAGCTAACAGGGGGAGTATTCATTTTTTTGTGCGTAATAAGGAGGCACTTCCTTGCGTGCGAAGATATAGCTGGTGGGTCCGAGCTGTCAGCGGCGGTAACGTTTTTTTCGCGAAATACAAAGGCCCTTTCGGTGGGTCCCTGATGTCAGGTGGAGGAATCATTATTTTTCGCATAATAAGGAGGCATTTCCTTGCATGCGGCCGTGGACCCAGCTGTCGGCCTCTCCATGTACAGTCCACTTCCGATGCATGACGGTCGTTGACCACGTTGACCAGGCCGCGCCGAGAGCACCAGGGCGGTGGACGACGGCGAGGCCTAGGAAGGGAATGACACGGAGGCAGTTGTTTCCCACACGGAGGGGAGTACGACTGTACGAGGGTTTACTGGTTCGTCTGCCGTTGCCGGAGAATAACAGTAGGTGTGGGTGAGTAGAGGGATGGCTAGGCCAGCGATGGGAGTACGGTGGGGCGGTGAGGCCTGCGCGGCAGCAGAGCCAGCCGCGGGGAGGAGGGAGCAGGCAGTCCCGCCGGCGCCTGGTTGAGCAGCTGGAGCAGGAAGAGCAGAGATTGAAGAAGCATGATGGCCGTTGGATGGACATCCAATAGTCACTACTTGTGTGTCAACCTTTTTTTAGGAAAGCCTCAAATCTATGGAAAACAGCATACAGCCCATCTGCCATTATTTCTAATAATTTTCAGCCCATTTGCTAATTCTTAAGGGTTTTTTTGGATCCCATATTATTTTTGTTAGCATTACAACCCAAATTGTGGCCACGGTTAAAAAATTATACGAAATTTTGCATATTTCGGTGCGGTCCGAACTGTTTTTAATCCCGAAATTTTGACTCACATTCAAACTAATTTTAAAAATAAATGTATATCAATATAAAATCCAACAAATTCTCCACGCATAAAAATTAATGTAATTTAAAATCTTGAAATGAGAAAAAAGATATTTGAAACTAATTGCCTGTTTGATGTGTTTTAAAAATGTACAGCCCATTTCTCATTACTGATGGGCCATTTTCTCGGCCAGCTGAATGAAAGCACTCCTCATCTTGAAAGATTTACAGCCCAACAGGCCTGACAAAGCGACTTACATGGCAAATCACAAAAAAACTGGGCTATGGCCGTGGACCCAGCTGTCAGCCTCTCCACGTACAGTACTCTTCCGATGGAAGTCTTTCCTTGACCATGTTGACCACGCCGCATGGAGAGCACCACGGCTGTGGACGACGAGGAGGCCTAGGAAGGGGACGACGCGGAGCCGGGGAAGATGTGGCAGTGGAAGCCCGCGTGGAGAGGAGTACGAGGGTTCACTGGTTCGGCTGTGGTGTGAGGCTGCCGTCGCCGCAGGGTCTGGCCAGCGGTGGGAATAGTAGGGGCCGTGAGGCCTCCGCGGCAGCACAGCCGACCATGGGAGGCAGGAGCATGCGGCACGACCGGCGCTGCTTTGGGCGGCTGGAGCAAGAAGACCAGAGGTTGAAGAAGCACTATGCCCGTTGGATGGACATCGTACGGTCACTGGAGCTAGAATCGTTCATGTTGACTAAGTTGACAAAGCCCTCCATCCCCGTCAACTTTGTTGGCCCATAAGTCATCCTCCCACTATGGTGGGTCCTAGCTAGCAGGGGGGTATTCATTTTTTTGTGCGTAATAAGGAGGCACTTCCTTGCATGCGAAGATATAGTTGGTGGGTCCGACATGTCAGCGGGGGGAACGTTTTTTTCGCGAAATACGGAGGCCCTTCCGGTGGGTCCCAGATGTCAGGTCCTCGCAAAAAAAAGGGAGAGAAAATCAAAGACTTGGGAAGGCGTACAGAACAAGCTAGTGTACCAGTAAAGACATGTTGCCGAGTTTTAGAAAAAAGAAAGACGTGCTCCTGTAGCTAGTTCAAATCCAAACCTAGATTATGACTATATATGGTGCTATGCTACTCTGCAAGTAACGAAACTGACATATCCAACGTTCGCTTCTCCTCTTCTCTACTTACTCTGCCTAGCATCAGAAGCTCTGCCGCAGCAACCATGTCCGCTGGCTGCTCGTCCTCCTGCTCTTCAGCATGCAACAACCAGATATGCGCCAAGTCGCAACCCGTACCATCACCTGTGGGTCTCATCACACCCTCGCCGGCACGCACACCACAGCCGATTTCTCATCGCAACCCGCTGTCTTTGGTGTGGTGCCACTACTGCAAATCACGCAGAGTCATCTGTCGCGTCTCAACCACAATCCGCAACCCTGGTCGAGTCTTCTACAAATGCCCGAATCATGGGGTAATAATATGTTTAAGTGTTGTTCTGCTGCTTTCAGTTGCTGATTTTTTTAATTGTTTGGTTGATGATCTACCAATTTGATTCGTGGAGAAAAGGGAAGATTCGTGTGATTTGTATTTCTAGGAAGTTGCTGATGTGGGAGAATGCAACTACGCTGATTATTTGGTTAGCCGAGGAATCCCAATACCAGCAGGTTGGGGTGTTGGACAAGTAACTGAAGGAACGACAGAAGAGGAAGATGCAGAGCTGAAGGTTAAAGATGCAGTTCCTCTGATCATGGCCAAGCAACAGCTGTTGAATGGCCTTGACAACAATGAGGAGATGAAAGAGCTTGTGAAGATAATAGGCAAAATCGATGTGCTCTATAGGATGATTGTCTCTTTATTTGCAGTGTATGTAGCACTTGTGATGTATCCAGTGGCTACGACATGAGCACTTTGCTGAAACTAGTAATGAATGAAACCTGTGTAGCAGGCTGGGCGTAGTGTTTTGAACATGTAATGATTTCTATTAATGGAAATCAGGGGTTATCCCCTTTGCTCATATAAATAAATAAATAGCAGATGCCCTGTCGGGTCAGCTTTGTTCTCATTCAAAGAGGTCGAGGAAATTGCAGTCCAACAGCAAACTATGTCATCAAATTCAAGTTTCACAGCCAAATATGAGTACAACTAAACAACAATGTCATCATGTTTTAGTTCTCATACAATCACCAAACACAAATCAGCATACATAACAAGTGATGTTCTCACAGCAAAATACTAAACAACATATTCATCAGGTTTCAGTTGTCATAGCAAACACAATTTCACATAGTAGATAAAAAACGTCTTCTAATAGGCAAATACGACAAAAGCAATGTAATCATCATCCGCAGCAGCAGCGTCAACATCTTCGCCATGTGTATCAGTCTGAATCGTAATTCCCCATGGTGTCATCTTCTTCTTCGTCCTCAACGTCCTCGAACGTTGGCTTCTTCTTGATCAACTCTTTTATGCCCACAGCATGACAGGTAATCTTTTCGCCGACGTCATTGACGTGATGGTTCTCAAAGATATTAGGAACATCTGTGTTATCTTGTACATCAGGAGCAGTGTAAGCATCATCTTGTTGTGCAACTTCATTAAATGAATTCCTTTGCTCAAACCTTTGCAATACTCTCTAGTCATCGCTATGTGCAAATGTGTCTTCCAAGAAAAATATCTGTGTTGCTTGATTTGCCAAAACAAAAGGCTTGTTGGTCTGGTATGCCACCTTGACATTGATGGATTTGAAATAATCATCAGCTCTGGTTTTGCGATCCTGGAAAACTGGTTATACCAACGACAGCACAACAGAACCACACACCGATGATCCTCGAAACTGGAGATATACTGCAACTGAACAATGTCTGTTTTGTTAGCATACATTTCAGTTGTCTCTTTTTCATACATATTCGTGCTCATGATGGCACTGTTTTGTGTCTTCCTGCCTTCGTCTCGTGCAAGGGTGTTGTAGCGCCCATCTCCAACAACGCAAGATTCATAATGTCTTACCCGAGTATCAGGACCCATTGCTAGTGAGTAAAGGGCATCATCAACTGCCTGCCCATCCTCCCGCATCTTCTTAACCTATGGTTAGAAAATAGACAAGTTGATCATCTTATGTACTCAATATATTAAAAAAACTGACAGTGCACTTCAAAAGCTTACATGGTTCTTGAACCATTTCGCAAATCCTTCCATAACCAGTTTGTCAATGTTTCTTGGATTTTGCGGCAGTAAATCCTCTTTGTAGATGCTGCACAACATAGTGATCGCGTCAAACATCTAAACATATAAGAATGTGCTGCAAGTTTAGTAGATTACGATGTATAAGCTGCAGTACTGCACTTACTTGATATAAGGTAGTATCTCAGGACAGTTATTCAACACATACCAAACCATTTTGTCCAAATCTTGAGGTTTGTCCTCTTGTTGACTCTTCCCTGTAACTCGAACAGAATAATCGAAAACATTGAGCCCTGGATTGTCTTCACCCACCTCTTTGCTAAGTTGATCAGCTGTTTCAATGTATTTTGAGCAGAATGTCAATGCTTATGTAGCAATGTAGGCCTCTACAATGGAACCCTCGGGTCTAGCTCTGTTCCTAACATAGCCCTTGAAAGTGCCTAGCCGCCTTTCAATAGGGTACTTCCAGCAATACTGTACTGGACCTCTAAGTAGTGCCTCATCAGGTACATGAACAACCAAATGCACCATCAGATCAAAGAAGGCTGGAGGATATATCTTCTCAAGTTCGCATAGGATAGTTGGTATCTTGTCTCTAAGACGCTCCAAAGCATCTATCCTGATATTCCTACTGCAGAGTTCCCTGAAGAATTGTCCCAACTCTGCAACTGCTCTGTATAAGTCAGGGTGGCCCAATCCTCTAAGGATAACAGCTAAAACCCTTTGAAGTTGGACGTGGCAGTCATGAGTTTTCAACCATTGTACCTTGTTTCCATCTGCACTGACTCTCCTTTCAGGGTTGGATGAAAATCCATGTTGGAATCTCACACGTGACAGGACCTCGCATAATTCTTTCCTTTTTACCTTGTCCAAGACGTACACAGCTGGTGCCATATCCCGTGGTTTACCTTCATCTTGCACCTGCAAATCCTGTCTGATACCCAGGTGTGTCAAATCAATCCTAGATTTTAAGGTATCTTTCGTCTTGCCTTCAATATTAAGAAGTGTGCCGATAATGCTGTCACATATATTTTTCTTGATGTGCATCACATCAAGATTATGCCGCAGATCCAAATCTTTCCAATACTCCAAGTCCCACAAAGTGGACCTGCGGGTAAACAATAATCTCTCTTCTGCCCTGCCATGCTTCCTTTTCCCGCTACCATTATCAGGATGGTTTCCTGGTGTAATATGTCTGACCTTCTCTAATTCCACTTGCAACTCATCTGTGGTGAGCCTCTTTGGCGCATCACGGTTTTCATGCTTTGCATTGAACACATGTCTTCGGTTTTTTCTAGGAAGCGGCTTGTCCTTGGCAAGGAAATAGCAGTGTCCAATGTAACAGATCTTGCTAAGTATTGTGTATGACAGCGGATTCCTGTCACAGCGAGCACATGCATTGTAACCATGTGTTGTTCGCCCTGACATTGTGCCCAAAGCCGGATAATCATGGATGCACCAAATTATAACAGCACGCAGAAAGTAATCAGCTGGTGGGCTGCTATATAGGTCTCGAGTGAGAACATCCTTCCATAGCTGTTGAAGTTCCTCCACAAGAGGCTCCATGAACAAATCAAAATACTTTCCAGGACTTTTTGGACCTGGGATGAGCAAGGCCATCATGTAGTTTGATTCTTTGGTGCAGACATTTGGAGGCATGTTGTAAGGGATAACAAGCACTAGCCACATGCTATATGTGGCGCTCTGGTGGCCAAATGGGTTAAATCCATCTGAAGCTAATCCAAGTCTAATGTTTCTCGGGTCAACAACAAACTCTTTGTGTTTATCATTGAAGCTTTTCCACTCACTACCATGAGATGGATGGCTCATTACATTCTGATCTCTGTACTCCTGGTTCCAAGAATGCCACAGTACATCCTCTCTTGTTTCAGCAGCATGAAACAACCTCTGCAATCTTGGTGTAATTGGAAAATGTCTTAGAACATTATGAGGAATCCTCTTCACAGCATCACCATATTTCCATCTTGATGATTTGCATTTCGGGCATTCACTTAAGTTGGCATAATCCGTCTGGAACAGAACACAATAATTCTTACAAACATGGATCATATCATATCCAATTCCAACAACACGAAGGAAATTCTTCATTTTAGTGTAGGTGTGTGGCAGCTCAGACGCATCTGGGAAAGATTCGCGGAAAGCAGCCAACATCGCATCAAACGATTTCTTGGTCATCCGCTCAGATGTCTTCACCTGAAGAAAGGTGACCATAGCTGAGAATACTTATAGCTTATTTCCTGGGGTGACAGCAACATTGCATTGTTCCAACATGCGGGCCCACCGTTTTTCTTCTGCAGGTGAAAGTTCACAGAATGCACAAGCATTTCGTTGCATTGTTTCAATGTTGGTAAAACTCACTGGCTCCGCCACCACCACCTCCTCCTCCTCTTCCACCTAAGCATCAGGCAGATCAAGATGGTGATCTGCTGCTTCCACGTAGTCAATAACATTAACGTTCAGAACTTCACCATGATGAACACACCTAGTATATGTGACCGACATCGCATACAAGTGTAGATAATTTTGCACAGTCGACTGGGGTCTTGTAACTGAATTCATACAACTGCTACACGGGCAGAGCACATCTGATTTTGGACCACCGTACTCAGCTCTGATAAAGTTCATGAAGTTTTCAACCCCCTCGACATATGCAGCGGAGAATCTTCGAGCAGAAGTTATCCAAGTCCTGTCCATCTGTTAGACATACAAATTAGTTCTTCTACTAGATATTACAGGAAAAACATATATGCTTTTTTATGAAGTCCAGAAAAAAATACCTAGGTCAATGTCTCAAGCTATGCAAGATATTTGGACGAGCAGATCTAAGTAATGAAATATATGTAAAGCTAATTCAGCAAACATATTTGAGTGCCAAATTATGGCAGGCTGTTTCAGCAGTCAATGAGGCCGAGCACACAGCCATCGAACTATCGAAGGCCATCCGAGCAACAAAGATCGAGTATAAAACGGTGTAGAGCTATTTCACCTAACAGATTGGCTACTAGACAATGGCAATCAACGTCATAATAAATATATGGAAGGATATTTTAGCAACTAATCGTCCATGGCATGCCATCTCAGCTAAGCAGATTGAGTGTAGAACAGGGCAATGAAGCTTCTTAAGCAGAGCACATTGACAGTAAACTACTTCGGCAAACAGTCAGATTAACATCGTCTATCAGCTAACATTCAGCGCTACACCGACATGAACGGGGCCTCAGTCTAGAATGCGCGTACCGTGGGAGAAGCTGACCACTGTGCGTCTCCACACAAACGTCACCAGTGGTGGCGGTGCTGACCGCCGTGCGCCTCCACAAGAACGTAGCCAGAGGTGGCGGCGCGGCTAGAGGACGGCAGTCTACGAGAGCGTACTGTGGGAGCGAGAGGATCGCCGAACCGCGGCGCCGACGTATCGGCGCGGCGGGGAGGGCAGCTTTGGCGGAGCGAGTGGAGTGGAGGGGGACAGGGGGAGGGGGGTTTGGGGAATATTATTGTCTAGTTGGCCGAAGGGCGGTTGAATCGGATTTGGCGGGAATTTTTGGGTGTGGGGGGGGGGAGGATTTTCCCGCGGTGGGCGGTGGGAGTTTGGCACATGGTCGGTTTCTCCAAGTGCAGCTCCACGTGTCAGTGAAGAGGCAAGCCGAAGCGCGTTCCGTTTGCGTGAGCCGTGTGCAGGACCGAACGTGCGTGGGGTGCAATGCGACCGCGACAGGAGTGCTGTGAGTGTACCGCAATTTTTCCTTTTAAACTAGGTGCTTCACCCCCACCAAAAAAAATTTTGTTGCTTCGCGCGATCCATCGATACTACTACTAGTAATCCGGTAGTCCCGACTAAAACGGCGCGGCCGGGTCTTTTCCCGCGCGATATGCTGAGACGTTGGCTTAGTTGGGTTTTTTAGGACGAGTAATGCTACACCTACGTAATCCTAGTTACGTAATTAACGTAATGTGAAACGTGTGAGCTGTTGATTGTAGATTGGGGGGAGGGAGGGGCCCACCACCATGAAAATCAGGGGAGGAGAGATAGAGGCAATTTACGTTAACCCTTTCGTAGGTTCCCGTAGATGTAGAAAGATGTGTCCGATCCTGCAATATAGGCCGTCCGATCTATATCTAACGGATAGGAAGGAAACTCTGACAATTTAGCCGCACTCCTCATTTGCAGATAAGGCTTTCCCTCGTTCATCCTTTTCTCCCACAAGATCTTGATCTTCCGTGCAATGCACGGGCATCTTGCTAGTACTCCTACAATATGTATATTATTGTAAAAGTTCATATACACCGGCCGAGATTAATGCAACCACAGCAGATTTTCATTACATTTCGAACTTTTATAGGACAAAAAAATAAAAGAAACTCGACCCTAAACCTATTCTACGGCGGCGAACGACGTCCTCCATCTGTGATCTCCATGTACGGGGGCGGGGTTCAAGACCCTGAAGTGAAGGTGCGGTCTCCGGCGAGGAAAAGTAGAATACGGGAGACGGACCAGCCAGTTGGCACACCAGGCCCTGCCGCCTCCCATGCCCTACTCATGTTCGGAGGAGTCCCTGACCTCGGCGGCGCCGGACGTTGGACGGAGGCAAGTAGGACGCATGGCTGACAGTGCTCCCATTGTCGGCCGCCAGCGTGGCCACCGCTTGTGCGGCGACTTCAGCGAGGGCGGCGACCTCGAGCTTCATCCCCGAAGACAAGCGCTCCAGCAGAGCGTTCACGCTTGCGGTCATGGCGGATGTGGTTCCAGGTATGAGGACGATGCGCTATGGTGTGGAGGTTAGCTGGTTGTTGCCGCTTTATGTAGCGCATTCCGGTGAGGCCAAGAGTCCGGGTGTGTCATTAAGTCGCTGGAGTTGTTCCTCAGGCACCGAGCCTCTTAATGACGACATATGAATGGACGACATGAATGCGGGCAGCTGACGCCGGCTGGGAACGCACCGCGCGACGACGCGAGGGACGAGGGTTTTGTTGTGCCAGGGTAGTCAGCTGCGGTCGTGGCAACGTTGGAGATGCCCTTTGCTCACATGCGATCCCCGCATGTCATTGAAAAAGCAAGACGACCCGGCATGGTCTCACATCCAGAGGATGCAGTTGGCCACGCTACACCACTCCGCGGACGCGTTGCGGCGCCCCGTGCATCCTCGACGAGCCGGGTGTTGGGGTGTGTTTGGATTGTGGCCAAAGTGCACCTTGCCAAAGTTTTGGTCATGACCAAAAAATTGGTCTTTGTTTGGATGGTTGCCATTTTTTTGGCATGCCAATGAACTCTAGACAACTCTAGTTCATTTTTCTTGCCAATGTCGGCCAAATCATGGGCAACCAATACCTCAACCAAAATTTTGGTCATGACCCAAAGATTGGTCTTTGTTTGGATGGTTGCCATTTCTTTGGCATGCCAATGAACTCTAGCCAACTCAAGTTCATTTTTCTTGCCAATGTCGGCCAAATCATGGACAACCAATACTTCAACCAAAATTTTGGCTACCCAATGCTTTGATGGGGCAACCTTGGGCACAAACCAAACATACCGTTGGTCGTGCCACAACACTAACGCCACCCACGGCAAACTGAAACTGACCGTGTCTAGCGACGATATGAGCGTGTCGCTCACCGCGGTCGCCGTGTCCAGAGGCGGTGCTGGAGCTGTGCCCCGTTGTTGGCCCCAACGACCCATATGAACGGTTGTCGGTGGCGAGGAGGTCGTGGGCCAGCTCCTCCATTGGACTATTCTGCGCTACATCGTCCCGACGGGTGTGCCCCACATGTCTATTTCCCTGTTTTCCCGGCCATATTCCAGCGTCAGTGCTCCGCGTTGCGCATTAGGCCTTTCACTATGTAGGCCAAGCGAGACAACTTATTGTTTATTTGAGCCGTTCAAGTATAATCATGTGGTGTTTGCTTATTTCTCATTCATCTCCAACCCTCTTCTCCATCGATCATGTCGTCCTCCAGTTGAGTCCATCCGCCCGCATGCCTCATTTGAACATTCCACCGAGTATCATTCGCATGTACCCACCCTACTCCTCTTTCAACAGATCTCTGGACCCCGAGATGAAATCGAGAGGGAACGAGTGGGGGCACATGATACCTAAGGCGGATTCAAAATTTTGAACCGGTGATCATAGCATCCGCACATCATATATAAAGGGTATTCAATGTTCGTTTCGTTTTTGAACGTACAATATACTCCCTCCTATCCTTTCTACTCTGCAAATCATATATAAGGAGTAGTTTACATATAAGTATTGTGTGTAGTGAAAGTATATCTATTTTGATAAAAAAGGTATCAACATTCAACAACGCCCAATCAATATTGTTAGATATGTACATACTCCTAGATTTGTACTCGAGATGGTTTCCAATTTGACTATTGACAAGATTAATAGTACATGAGATGTATATTGTGAAAATTATATCATTGGAAACTCCTTTCACATACGAGTTTGACCGTATGCTTTGTGTAAGTTGCATGTCATATATTATTACTCTAACATTTGGTCAAAGTTAGCCTCGAAAAACGCATTAGACCCTGCATGCTTTGTGTAAGTTGCATGTCATATATTATTACTCTAACATTTGTGTAAGTTGCATGTCATATATTATTACTCTAACATTTGGTCAAAGTAGTATAGTGGAAGTGGATCCTCTAACGTAGGTATCCCTGTCTTACCCTCCCTTTCGGTCACTTACTGGTGGACCCCATGCTTGCTAGGCCCCGCATATCAGTTACTCAATGGGTTCGGCCACGTCAGGGGATCCACATCCGCATTAATACTCCCTAGGTTTTTATTTACTCCTCATAAAATGGAGGGAGTGGTGGTATAATAAATGACGTAGGCGGGGGAGGGGGAGGGACGTCGGTTTGCTCTCAACCGCGGTCCCACAAGCAAGCGAAAACGCAAGACGAAGTGCGTTCCACTCGGTGAGCGACGTGGAGGGTCCAGCGTGCCGGGCTGCAACGCGAACGCGACAAGAACGATGTACAGTCAAAACCGATTGACCAGTTGTCACCGGAACCACTATTCACACCAGAACCTTCGCTGCTCGGCCTACGCCAGCCACTGCCCTAAAACCACACTAAATCTCCATCCCATTCCCCCACCTTTGGATCCCCTAGCCCGCATCAAGCGTCCCCTAGTTCGCCGGAAAGCCATGGTGCGCTGCAAGATCACTTACTACAAGATGCTGACGCCGGAGCGCCGCGCAGAAATTGCGGTGGCGCTCGGCGCCACAGACCTCCGTTCCCAAGATCGCTTTGTGGCGGGCCAATCCCCGAGTTCTCTGGAGCCAAGCTACGAGGAGGAGGAAGCCGATTCAATGTTCATGGCGGAGGGCGCGGCGCAGAAGGTCCCCGATGGGTATGAGACGATGGACGTCGACTTCGTGCCGGCGTCCGAGTCCCGCATGGTGCAGGTGGACCAACGGTTCAACATGGTGATACTAAAGGAGGACCGGGAGGCAGAGGCTCAACTCGACGTGGAGCGCCCGCATGCCGCTGCCATCGAGGTTCTCCTGCAGGCGGAACCGGATGTCGTGGATGTGAACCGGGCCGCGGAGGCTCAACATGAGGCGGAGCGCGCGGATGTCGCTACCATCAAGGCCCTCCTGCAGGCGGAACCGGACGTCCTGGACTTGAACCGGGCGGCAGAGGCTCGACTCGATGCAGAGCGCGCGGATGCCGCTCTCATCGACGCCCTCCTGTAGGCGGAATCGGACGTCCTGGACTTGAACCGGGCGGCGGAGGCTCGACTCAATGCAGAGCGCACGGATGCCACTCCCATCGAGGCCCTCCTGCAGGCGAAACCGGACGTCCTCGACTTGAACTGGGTTGTGCTCTCGTCTGTGCAGAGCGCCCGCACGCTCCGCTTGAACGAGTAGCTAGAGGCCGAGGACAACCACGGTGTGGAGACACACGTCGACAGCGACGGCTGGTTCGCGCCGGCAGCCAAAGACGACGAGGCCGTCTCTTTCCATGAGCAGTGATAGTTTTTCTTTATGTTGTTGTTTTCATGGATCTTTTTCTATGGAAAAACACATATTTGTTATGCAAGTCGCCTGAGTTGGGTCATTCTACCATTTCAGGCGGTTGGATGAATATCCTACGTCTCCTAGCCCTTCTTTCCTTCTTCCTCATCTCTTCTTCTTCCCCAACAGATCACCGCACGGGCCGTACGGATATTCCTCAACATGCGGTTGGATAAACATACTCTATGAACGAAAATTAGTCGGCGATAGGATGGCTGATTTTGATGTGTTCACATGCGACAACACGTGTCAGTGAGGGTGCGTTCCCTTGGTTGGGTTTGCGGCGTGCAGGAGCGACTGTGTGAGGGTGCGGTGCGACCGCGGCGTGCAGGAGCGACCGTGTGAGGGTGCGGTGCGACCGCGATAGCCGTGCGCAAGTGTACCTCCTTCTCATTTTGAAAACTTTAGGCAAGCTTGGCAAAAATGTGAGGCAAAGTTTGGCAATGCAAGGCCTAGACCCAAACAGGATAAGTATGTACGTACTAGGAGTACTAGTGTTAAAAAAGAAAGGTTGGGTTTTCCTTCGAGGGATTTAATCGATACAAATCCTCATTTCACATGTCAATTAATGAGTATTTTCTTCTCGAAAGGCCAAAGAGCTAACCATGTCACTCCTCATCGCTTGATTAATGTAGCGCCATGCAAACCAACCTTCTCACTTTCGCATGCATGCAGGGGATATTAATGTCCTTGGTTGCTAAGCCCATCAATTTTGCCTCGATTAGTGTTAGTGGCCCTTTCCAAATTGTAATTTTGATATACTGGCCTTCTGTACAAAAAAATGGAGGTAGTAACTATATTTGACTTCCTTCCCCATTGCGGTGACGTCGATGATATTTTTTTTGTGGTGGTTTGGCGAAGTGTGTTCGACGGAGAACACCATTGAGGGAGACCACGGGAAGTCGTTCGGAAGTGCCGCCTGCAAGCCGAGACAACCGCCTTATTTGCATCCAGGAAGTCCTTTACTACTACTACTAGGAGTAACTAATGTGGTGAGATGGCTTCTCGAAGAAGACGATGGAGAAGCGGAGTCAGGGAAGAGTGAAATGATGGTTGCTTCGTCCGTGCTTTTGTGATTTGATGCCTCACTGCTTTGTGATTTGTGATAGAAGGGATAGGGGAGTAGACTCTATGCTCTATACTGTAGTACTACATGTGTCCAAGAATGGGAGAAAGAGGAGAGACGTTGCATTTTTCTATTCCATCAATCAATCAATCAATCACGGAGCTTCGGTTCCATCTTTTTGGCTTTGGCAACACCGTCCATAATGGTTCCCACGATGCCAAAAGCTATTTTCACATTTGGCTACACATTGTGGATGCCCTTAACCGTACCACTTGGTTTTGCTCCTGTGTGCTATCTATACAAATCTCAATTATATTGATCTAAAAAATTATAGAATCGAGATTAGTAAAAAGGAGGTGATTTTGCCCGCGGATGGCGGGGGAGGTTTCTTATTTCAGCAACTACGTAGCCTTTTGTAAGTCTAGGATTAGGCTTCTTATTTTCGTAGGACGTTGTCCTGGCGGTTTTCTAACATGCGTTCCCACGTGTGAGTGCTTTACCAAGCCGATCCGCATCCCACATGAGGTAGAAAAATGGCGGAAGCAACACATGGTTAAGTTGAAGAAGATGAGGGAGAAGCAGATTCAGCAACGAGTGAAATGATGGTTGCTTCGTCCATCCAAATTAACTGCGGTAAAGGTGCAGCTTTGTGATTTGACGCCTCATTGCTCATTACTACGTCGGCGCCATGACTGGGGTGCTTCACCCCGACTGCTCTGCACTGTATTCCGGTATGGCACGTGGACTCGGTAGCTTGATGTCCCACATGTCGGCGAAAGGGACTAGAAGATTTATGAAAGCGAGCGCTCCACTCTTACGACGGAGGAGTAGACGACACGACGGCCCAGTGAAATGTCACTTGTACTATATAGTACTAGTATAGTTTTGTTGTTTCGCATGATCCATCGATACAAACCCAATTAAACAGGAAAGGGCGGGATTTTCCCCACGCGGTAGATGATACTAGCCATACATTTCAAAGGCAATTTTAATGTATGCAAACTAAATAATTATAAGTAACAATATGATATCTAGTAAAACTAAAAACACATATGATTTATTGTGTTAGAGTGTAGTAGTAGTGGTGTATTGCATAGTTGTTAGATGTAACATGCGAGAACGTGTAGAGATGTAGTTTTGGAGGGCCTACAGAGAGAAAAGCGTAATACGGTCACCGAACTTCAGAATAAGCTGATTACGGTCACTATATACGTTTTGCGGTGATTATACAGTCACTTGCTCACAGCTCAGCATCGGATTGCACTCTGTTGACCGGCCAAATAGTCTGCGTGGCGCCATGTTGACCAGTTAAATTAACCACGTTCGTTGTGGGTCCCACCTATCAGTTCGCATAGGCAAAAGGTCAGATAAACACAAATTTATGCAGGCGCGACAAGGCTCCAACCCGTGCGCGGGAATCACCTGGTTGTGTATGTGTCTGTCAGGGCCTGATGTGTGCGCATGCACGTGTAGGTTGAGCACTTGAGCATGAGAGTGTGTGTTGGTCGTGTGGTGTACTGGTGTGTGCATGCATGTGTGCGTGCGTGCGTGGCTGCGTGTGTACGTGTGAGTGTTGCGTGCGTGCGTGGGTGCATGTGTTTGTGTGAGTGTTGTGTAGATGCAGTTCGTGTGCATGCATGCGTGTATAATCACCACACCAACTCCTGTGTGTTAAAACAGACGGCTCAGCATACCAATACAAGTCCACCTTGTCCACTGTGCCTGCGGTCATGACTTCGAACCACCGTCCAAATATTTTTTTGTCGTTGGTTTTCATTCTTACTACTCCCGTCAGATATATTTGCAAAGGTGGAGAGGTGCGTGGGTACCTTTTTGCAAAATTTCCATAGTGTCTTTCCTATCTTTTGAGAGTTGCACGTAACATCAAGATGCATTTGTATGACTTGTTTATCTTGTGAGAGAAAAGGATGAACAAGGGAAGGCCTTATTTGCAAATGTGGAGAGGTGTGTGGGTACCTTTTTGCAGAATTGCCATAGTTTCTTTCCTATCCGTCAGATATAAATCGGACGGCCTATATTGTAGGATGGCAGGCACACCATCATCACCAACTCTGTTTTTTATAAGAGTGTATTTTATAAGAGTGTAGATGTAGAGTAGATACAAGTCGACAGGTGGGCATGATGGTAGTGAGATAATGTGATGCAACACTAGAGGTGCCACGTGGAGCATTTAACTGGTCAACTAGTCATGTCATGAGCAAATACAGAGTTGTACGGTGAGGCCGTGACTGCATAATAACCACTAAACATAAATGGTGACTGTAATGAGTGGATTCTGAAGTCCAATGTACGTATCGTGCTTTCGCTTCAAATACAATGATCGTCATCGCATATATCGCGAGAGAAAGATGAAACATGCCTGAATTTTCTGGGGGGCTTACTTTTAGAGGACCTGGAGATAGTTTTGTGTGCATACGTGAAAGGGCGTACAGGGGGGGTATGAGCTGGAGAGAGAGATGCTCTTCGTTTCTCTTTATTATGACTAACTTTGTATATAGTATAAAAATATGCAAATTCACAGTGCGGAATAAATATCATTGTGGGCACCATGCAATGCAAATTAGCGTTCGTAGTCCTCCATATAACTTTGTAATGTTGTATATATGTAGAAACTCTAAAATATTTTTTTGGCCACACTTTATTCAAAAGGAATTTTGTATGCGAAATAAACGTGAAGAGAGTGCTTTTTAGATCAATGGGGTACGTGATGTCACATGTGTGAATGTGTAGTTGATGCATTTGGCGGGGCCTAGAGAGGTATGTGTGTGTATTACGTATTCGAGAGAGGCATGGATAGAGGGGCCGATGGGGGGCGTGGGAGAGATAGCACGAGAAATAAGAGTGGTCTAGAGAGAGAGACGAATATGACGTCACGATAAGAGATTCCATTCCCTTGAGTGTGTATATGCAAGGGGGGAGGGAATAGAGGCACCAGGAGAAATTTTCTGTGTGTGTGGTGTTTGTGTTGGTATGTGTGGGTGTGAGAAGATAATGAGACGTGGGGGCAGAGGGTGTGTCACCGCGTGAGGTCCGGTGGGTCGAGGTGAGGCCCTTCGTTCTGTTCCGTCCTGCGCCACATTGGTCGGCCCATGACGCATTTAGGAAGATCCATGGATGACTAGTCGTACAAGACAAAGATAGCAGAATTGTGAAGGACTCTGTGTCCACTAACAAAGCCGGCTAGGATTTGTAACCCTAGGTTCTCGGACTAAGGTAACCCCTTTAACTCTGATATTACTATTCATCCAACCTAACTTTAAGGGGCATCCTACAGAATGCTCTACTAGAATCATACTCGTCGACTAGGAAGAGAGGTGTGAGACAATGCGTGAGAGACAGGCGTAAAGATAATGTGCGTACATGAGACACGTAGGCAGGTCCATGTATATAGAAAGGGTCGATGAGGATTGTGCGTGTGTATGTTTGCGAGAGGAAGAGTGCTGGTGATAAAGGTTAGTGAAAACCGTTGTAAATGGTTACGAGAGAGAGGGAGGGTTATATCTAGAGCATGTGTGCGAGGAAGACACCTCGGGAAAGAGTGTGTGAGCATGTGTGAGAGACCACCGATGGAGAGTGAAACTAAACGTAAAAGACTGCTCTACACATTGATTAAAGATATATACTCTATCCAAATATTAGGATGGGATCATGATATTTGCAATTCGCGTAAGGAGCCGTCATTGATCCGTCAGACATCTAGATTCTATCGAATTTGAGCATGTCTATGTTATTATTCAACACAATTGATCCACAAAGTTAGTATTTTTAACTCCAGACAATACATCGCTTTAGCAATCGAATATAAACGTGAGTATAGTTCATGTTGTGTGTGTAAAGCACATTATACATACGAAAGTTACACAATGGACATTATAAATAGCTACTACCTATGAACTAGCATACATTTGAATTCAACTTAAGGTGGTTTAAAAAAATTGAATTCAACATGAAGTCCATTCAATTATTTGAATTTGATATCATGGCATTTGTAAACCATACCTAAATTATGGGGGCACCAATCTTTGCTCTGATTTTGTACCTAATAGCATAAGTAGTCGTGTACAAAATAGATTCAAATTTAGCTCCTCCATTCCAAAATAATCGTAGTGATAGGATTTTCAAGTGTCAAAATTTCAAAAAGAAGCGGATAATTTAATGAGGTTTTCAAACATACAAGGTCAAATATTTAGGTCAATCCTCATAGTTCAAGAGTACTCTAAACGTGAATGCTTGTGTTCCAAAATTTCGAACGAAGCGCCAAAAGAGTCTCTACTCGCCCGAAACCGCGTGAGACCAATGTTTGGTAGTACAAGGAAATTACTTTTCTAATAACTCCGACCCGAGAAACCTACCGGCCCGACGTCCAAAGGTCTAAACCGGGGTAGGTTTGTAGCTTCATCTAGACGCCACACAACCGCATCCGAAAAACATTCATACACAGTGGCGCCTAAGCACACATGCGCGCGGCCGAAATCGCTTCCGCCCACTATTTGGGACACCTGGGATTACCATCCTACCCCCGATCCGAAGTAGGTCCGAAATTTAAGAGGGGGGCAAAGTTTGTACTTTCCCCAAATTTCAAACAAGCGCGTCCCATCTTCTGTTCAAAAAAGCCAAAAACAAGCGCGTCCCAGACCGAAACATGGTTCCCCCCCACCCGTCCGATTCCCCATTCATACTCCATGGGCGCCAAAACTACCTCTCCACCAGCCGCGAAACCCCGGTGTGCTCCGTCCGCCACCCATCCCACCCATCAACCGCCGCCCTCCTCCATCACGCCGGAGCCGATACCCCGACGTCATCGTCCACCGCAACCTCAACCGCAACGCCCTCCACGGCTAGTAGTTGAAGCCGAGGCCGAGCCGTCCGTACCCGAGCCAGTTCAACCACGTCGTCCTGTGCCTCACCACTGCCGCTCCAACTTCGCCACCCTCCACCGCACCAGAGCTATTCCTGCTACGCCGTCCTTCGCCACCTCAGATCTACCTCCACTTCGCCGACATACGGCCACGGCAACACCATCAACAATTTGGCCATGGGTTCGTCCAAGCACGCACCCTCCAGAACATCGGTTTCCTCGGTAAAAACAAGAAGATCGGCGCGACATGTGGGGTTGACCACAGCGGCAACCGAAAAAGGTACTCCTCTTCCCTTATTCATGCAAATCTTACGTCTCTGCTTGCACGGTATTCATCCCACAGAAGACACTAGTTGACCGCTTCTTCTTGATACTAGATGTTCCTAGTAACTCGCGATGCACAAGGTTTCTCCTCATATACTATTTCACCTTAGCTAGAGGTCCGTCGCCCCCCTGAATTTCAATTTCTGGCCAGTTGATTCCCAATTAACGGTAGCATTCCCCGGTGTAACAGTTGCTAGTACGCCTATTACGCCGGGGAAGCAGTGCCTTGGTGTTTATCTTAGGGGCGTGTGCGGCCTAGAGCTACTGGCGCCCGATCTGGAGGTCGGCCGGGATTAAAGGGATGGCCTGGGGGCGCTGCCAAGCACGGCGGTGGTGCGAGGTCGATGGGAGGGCGGGGCGGCGGAGGCAGGGGTCTGGGCCGGTGGTCGCTAGCGGTTCGAGAAAGATCGTCAATAGTGACTCGCGGGAGGTAGACGAAGGCTATCTGCCCGTTCCTTATGGATCGTATGGTTCATTAAAAAATCGACTGACCTATTTATTTTCAGTCGACTGTTATCTTAGATATTACCACATGTGGTGGTGTGCTGGAGGAGTACCTGCATTTCCTGTGCTCATATATTACAAAATCATACGGAGTAGAATCTAATTTTGTTTTCCATGCAATGTTGTAGAGCTATCATATATCTCCTGTCATTTATTTTTCAGCCACCTGCTATCTGCTACTTTTACAGTGCACTAGTTCTTCACACACTTCACCCTTACTCTCACTGTTGTTTTTTTATGCAAGGGTATTTCAGACTCTGCTGCCATGAGAGAAGCCAAAAAGAAAAGAGATAAGTCGCTCCAGCTTGTTGTGCGGCTAGGCAAGACACGTCTCAACGCTTTAATGAGTGCAGTGTCAGCAGATGGAGACGGGGAACGTAGCTCTGGAGATGATGACCTCGCTCACAATGAACCACCATCCCAGGTGCTTGCTTTAACTTCGCGGTGTCATATGTGGTTGGATGTTTCGTATGGTGTCTAGCTTGTATTCGAAAGTTCGAAGTCGGTAAGATAAGGAGAGATATTTTTTTACATGAACCACCATCCCCGTGAGCACCAGAAGACAAATAGCTAGTCAGGGCACTGGCCGAGCCAGTGACAAGCCCAGCAAAGATAGGCATCACCTGGAAGCCAACTAAAAATATGCGATGGTGGGGAAGCAGCCCGCCTCCCACCAGGCTCTCAGGTCCTAGATGATCATGCTCACCACTCCAGTCGGATGTCTAGCTTGTATTGCTTCCAATTTGGTTAAATTGCATCTGCTTAGCTTACACATTATACCTTTGAATATGACATGCCTTTCTGTTTTTGGTACATACTAGTACATTTGTGTATTAACCATGTTCTTACATTAAACTAATGTTCTTGTGTATCCCACATCAATCACTTATGACAAGGCAGGCAGGCAAGGGGACTACTCCTCATTTAAAGAATGCAGCGTCAGCCTCCCAACATGATTCTCAAGAAACAGAAATGCTACATGAAGATAGTGAACGTAGCTCTGTAGTTGATTACAGCATTTCCCCTACGCTAGCATCGTAGGTGCTTGCTCTAACTTGGCAGCATGATATGTGGTTGCATGTTGCATATGGTATCTAGATTGTAATTCTCCCAATCTGGTTAAACTGCATGTGCTAGTCTGCTTAGCTTATACATTATACCTGTTAATGTGACATGCCTTCCTGTATTTAGTACATAGTACATCTGTCTATTAAGCATGTCATTACATAAAACTATTTTTTTGTATCCCGCATCAATCAACATGACGAGACACCTTTAGCATATGAAGTGAGATATTAGTTGCATCTTTCATATGATTTATAGCATGCGCTGCTTCTAATTTGTTGAAATTCCATTCATGATGGGACGCTTTTAACTTGGCAGAGTCATATTGGTTGCATCTTTCATGTGGTGTCTAGCTTGCATTACTTCTTATTTGCTGGAATGGTTTCTGCTTAGTTTCCACAAACAATTGTGAACATGCCATGCCGTCCTATTTTTCGTACATATTCCATCCTGGTATCATGTGTTTGCCTTACATCAAAGTAGTGATTGTCAGTATCATGCATGAATGAGTTCTGAAGAGAGAATTTTATTGATTTTTCTTGTCGGTTTTACTTGACAATTCAAAATCAATAAAGCAGAAGGAAGTTAGCAAGGCAGCGGATAAAGGTGCTCCTTCCGAACGGAGGGCCTCTACATCTTCTACTCCTCCACACCCCCAAGATTATTTCCAAGACAACACATGCATAGACACTCAACAAAGCTGTGTTTATGATGAGCACATCTCCCCTAGTGCAACATCACCGGTGCTCCCTCTAACTTGGCACTGTTATATGTGGTTGCATGTTATGTGTGATGTCTAGCTTGTATTGCTTCTAATTTTGTTGAATTCCATCTGCTTACTTTACACATTATACTTGAGTATGACACGTGTTCCTGTTTCTAGAACATAAAATATCTGTCTATCACACCATGTTCCTACATCATATTACTACTATTGTGTAACCTGCAACAATCACTTATCATAAGACACGTTTGACTTCGGAGTGTGATATAGGTTACATCTCACATTCTTTTCTAGCTTGTACTACTAATTTGTTGAAATGGCAGTTATGACGAGATAGTTTTAACTTGGTAGAGTGATATTCGTTGCATCTTTCATATGGTGTCTAGCTTTCGTTGCTTCTAAATTGTTGAAATGCCTTCTCCTTAGTTTACACATCATAAGTTGTGAATATCCAATGTTGTGAATATGCAATGGCACTAATGACGAGAGACCACTAACATGGTAGTGTGATGTTGTTTGCATCTTGCATATGATTTATTTCTTGTACTGCTTCACATTTGTTTAAACGCCATTTATGATGAGACATTGTTAACTTGGCAGAGCGACATTTGTAGCATCTTTCATATGGTGTCTACCTTCCATTGCATTGCTTCTAATTTGGTGAAATGTCTTCTTCTTAGTTTACACATCATAGTTCTGGTTATCTCTTTCGTCCTGTTTTTCATACATATTACATCCTCCTATCATGTGGTTGTCTAACATCAAATTTCTGTTCGTCTGCATCACGCATCAATTTGTTCTGAAGAACTAAATTGTTATTCGTTTTTCTTTTCGGCTTGACTTAACATGGCACAAAGAAAGAGGAAGAAACACGGAATGGTAGGGAATGAGAAGCAGATGAATCCTGCAGATTCTGTTGGTACTGATGGTGCAATAGAAGGTCAAAGTCCAGCAGAAAATTCTACAAACACGGCATCCCATGCTACACGAGTTGCAAAAAAAGACAAACAGAAACAAATTGCTGCCACCAAACAAGCAGAGACAACCCTAGTTCTTGCAACACCTACCACAGTACTACTAGCTGCACGACGTACTCGTGTGTCAACTGAGCTAGCAGCACGTTCCCAAGCTCCCTTGCCACCTGACACTACTTCCCAAGCACTCTTGACACAAGACGAGTTGGCAATATCAGATGAACCTTGTGATCTTCAACAGAAAGAAGGTAGTTGCTGGAGTCAAGTTACAGTTGCATGCTTCTTTATATGTAGTCTCACAGCTTGATGTACACTAACACTTCCTACGTTTGTTGTTGGACTAGCACCTAGGCGCAAGAGGAAACAAACATCAGGGATAATGCTTGATAGGTTCGATAAATCTAGAGGAGGAAGAATGGAGATCAGTTTTGAGGCAGGTTTAAAAAGGCCACGTGATGCTACAGAGTCATCCAACTTAGTATCAGAGGCAGCGGTTGCTGTTAGGTGTCATGTACGTATCCTCCCAACATGGATTCAACACAGGAATGACAAAGACGAAACCCAGTTCAACACCTTCCTCGACCATTTATCTATAAGTATGGTTATGTATGGAAACTAGTAATATCGTCTTGCTCTGTCCAATACTTTCTAGGTTGCTGATAATGAGACTCCCATAATTTTCAACAGATGAGGTTCAAGTTGGATATCCAAGATGATGCAACCAGACAAGCTTGCACCCATGTTTTCAAGTCTGCTCTGCGAGAGTATCGGTATAACTTGAGGAAAACTCACTTTGAAGGCAAGGCTAACAGTGAACTTGCACAAACATCTCCAGTGGAAAATATATCTGATGAAGACTGGAGAGGCCTCGTTAAACACTGGTCCGATCCGAAGTATCAGGTACATTATATATATGTCATCAGATCACATGTTGAAGTCCTATTTACGCATGTGCCATACAAATCTATCTTCTTGTAGGTGAACTGTTCAAAGAACAAGGCCAACCGTACGGAAGTGAAATTCCAACAGACGACAAGATCTCGTAGCTATATTGCACACTGCGAGGCTCTTGTAATTAGCTGCTGCTTCACTCTTTTCGTTGTACCATATTATCAGATCTATATTGACTTGTTCCAAATGCGGAGGAAAGCCCGCAAGGACCAAAAAGTACCTGAACCAAATGCTGTGGAAATCTTCAAGGACTGTCACACCAGCAAGAAGAAGGGCATGACTACACCAGTCAAAGCCGCTATTGTAAGTCCTTAATCCTCATGCCCTTTAACTACTACTTACTCTGACTTGTGCCTTGAACTGCATGGTTTGCAGCCAATGTCTATTACTCTTTTCAATTTTATACACAATTGTCTTAGCATATCATTGCACCTTACAAGGTTTAAAAGAGCGGAGTGATGTTCCTTTGATCTTGACCCGTAATCTAGTTCCGTGCTGGACTTGCCCACACAACGTTACAATTGCATGTTTGTCTGTTCTCAGTTGTTTTGTGATATGAATGACGTCATACTATGCTTACCGTATTATAAACTTCGTCTCTTCATCCTTAGCCCTCAATACAATGTGAATAAATAGACAATACATTAGCGATGGTACATGGTCATATGTTTGGAACCTGGTTTTAATATGTACTTTGCAATAAAATACAACTAATATTTTACATGGGTTCACCAGAATAAGTTCTGTATATAGACCAAAGCTATTTTGTTTGGTTTTGCTGCCTACTTAATATCTTCTGTTTTGGTACTACTAATGTAAAACCTCAACTTTTCAGCGAGCTATGGAAAAAATGGTGGAACCGCCACCTTTTGACGGTGGCGAGGAAACTATAACCGCAATGTCAGCTCTTGCTGCAGTGGGTCAGTACCTGTCTACTAACAGTGCCAAAAGCACGTTCCTGCGTAATATTGGGTTGGTTGTTAAGGCAACATCGTCGAAACTGCCTCATGATCAAGATATGCAAGCTCAAAGCAATGTTGTATCTGCGCTCCAGACACAAGTCCATTCCCTAGCAGAGATCCTTTGTGAAACAAGGAGAAACATTGCTCAATGTCGTCAAGATATGCATGGTTTTGAAACCAGACTATCAGACATTTGCTATGTTGTTCAGGAGCCTAGGGGAAATGAAGGCGAGGGTTATGGTGCTCCATCGGACAATACAACATGAAAACATAACAATCAGGTCAAATGAACTGAGCTGCTGAACTTCTGGTGGTGCATTTATCTGCTAGACTGTTAAGTTTTATGCCAACCTTCCTTTTGTTATATAGTTGTAATTTGTTTTGGTGTGATACAAAATGTATTCTTAACGCGCAGCCACCGCCTGAAGAAAACAGCAAGCCATTTTTGTATAGTGTAGGGTGTTCCCTATATTTGCACTGGTGGCGATCTTTGATGCCGAGTGGATGTAATCTGTGCAATCGCCTTAATAGCCTAGCGTTAGTTTCGGCCTTATTTATTTCCTAGTCTTCTTTTTCCCTAGTTTGCTAGTGGCTGCAACTACCATAGGCCATATACGGGCCGTAGGATCCATGGGTCTCCTACGGGCCGTCGATAAATCGGCCTGTAATCGGTGGGCCTCGGGCCGTCGGATAAATCTGTCTACATGGGCCATAATCGGGCGTAATTGGTATCGGCCTAGCATGGTAACAGGCCGTAGGACAGCAAAGGCTTAATTCTGTCACAGGCATAACAAGTCGTTAATGGGCCAGAATATAGGACGGGCTGGAAACGGCGCAACGGGTTAACAGGCCAGAAACAGACTGACTCTTGCCATGGGCCTATTTTGGCCCATTATGTTTACAGGCCAGTAACGGGCCGACTCTTGACATGGGCTGAATTTGGCCCATTAGTGGAACAGGCCAGTAACGGACCGACTCTTGCCATGGGCCGAATTTGGCCCATTAGGGGAACAGGCCAGTAACGGGTCGGAAGTAATCGAGGGCCGAAAAGGATCCCAAGAACGTATGGGCGGGTCAATAGGCCGAAAGCTAACACGGGCTGGAAACGGCCCATGTAAATCACGGGCCGTTAATGGGTATAAAGAAAATTACTATTCATTATGGGCTAGACTCACCGTGGGCCTGTAATGGGCCAAAAGATACGAAGGCCTCATATGGGCCGAAAGACGTCGTGGGCCATACATGGGCCGAAAGTAAAATGGGCTGGTATTATATTCGACGGCCCACATGACGTTGTTGGGCCTATTTCCTTTAGGGCCTAATGGGCCGTGAGTTAACGGGCCGTAAAATGGGCTATTTAAGAAGAGACCGTTAACAGGCTTTTCATGGGCCAGCCCGTTAACTTTTGACCAAGTCAAAAGGGCCGACTTTGTAAGCTAAATGGGCCACTGTTGGGTCGTGCCACGTGTCGACATATCATAGGCGCATATCTGACCCACTGACGAGCTGACACGTGTTTCGTCCGGCCAATAAGAATTTTACACGTGGAAATTTCCCATTGGTCGGGGCTGTTAACGGGTTATCGAATCCAAAACACAAACCGATAGCTTAATGGCGTTCCGTTACGGTGGATGCCACGTGTCGGTCACCCTTGACGAAAGCACTTCTGTGACGTGCGGTTTATCATCATGGAAGTGGACACTTCTGTGATGATAATTTTGGTAATGTCATGGAACACTTCTACGACAACACAGGTATGACTATCTTGATTCTGTCATAAATTTGTCATGGATGTACATGCATGCCAAAAAAAGCGACCTACTGTGACAAACACTTATCATCATGGAAGTGTATTTTTTTGTAGTGTAACACAATCTTCACGATCCAGGTTGACTTCATAAGAACGTTGATTCGATCACAATCTTTGTCTCGATGTCATGCTCTGAGAACTTCATCCAACACGACGATGACAGAAATAAATTCTACGGAACTGATCTCCTCAAAGATCGAGCAACTGACGATCAGCTCATGAAATGAGACATAACATCTCTTCAGCTGAGACACGATACACACATCAAGAATGATGGAAATGGGCATATGACAAGGTTTAAATATGTAGCGGAATTTCCATACTTAGGAGGGTGGTGAACGGTGTTAATGTAGTAAGGAGTTGTGTCGGTGTCAAAACCGGTGGATATTGGGTAGGGGGTCCCGAACTGTGCGTCTAGGCGGATGGTAACAGGAGACAAGGGACACAATGTTTTTACCCAGGTTCGGGCCCTCTCGATGGAGGTAAAACCCTACTCCTGCTTGATTAATATTGTTGATATGGGTAGTACAAGAGTAGATCTACCACGACATCAGAGAGGCTAAACCCTAGAAGCTAGCCTATGGTATGATTGTTCTTCGTCCTATGGACTAAAACCCTCCGGTTTATATAGACACCGGAGAGGGCTAGGGTTACACAGAGTCGGTTACAACGGAAGGAGATCTTCATATCCGCATTGCCAAGCTTGCCTTCCACGCCAAGGAAAGTCCTATCCGGACACGGGACGAAGTCTTCAATCTTGTATCTTCATAGTCCAACAGTCTGGCCAAAGGTCATAGTCCGGCTATCCGGACACCCCCTAATCCAGGACTCCCTCAGTAGCCCCTGAACCAGGCTTCAATGACGACGAGTCCGGCGCGCAAATTGTCTTCGGCATTGCAAGGCGGGTTCCTCCTCAGAATACTTCGTAGAAGATTCTGAACACAAGGATAGTGTCCGGCTCTGCAAAATAAGTTCCACATATTGCCATAGAGAGAATAATATTTACACAAATCTAATCTGCTGACGCACTCCGTAGTGTGACATCACACCATGGCCAAGTCTTTATTCGAGTCGTTTTTACTGTCCCACCTCAGCTCGTTTCGCGAGGCAGTTTCCTTGGCACGTCCTGTCGAAGCAGAGATCGTGTCCCCTTTATTTACGGGGTCCTCATCGATACGCACGTGGGTAACCAAGTCGTGCCCATTGGTATGTTTCCTCGATCAAAGGCGAGTCCCAAACGGTCACGGGGGGGCTTTTGGTATTAAACCTCTTATAAAGAGACCAAGGCCTCAATCCTTTCTTTTGATCTCAATCGAATCCTCCTCTCGCCTCGAGTTACAACACCCAAGGCCCCAGATTTTAGGCGCTTCAGACCTTTGATGATGTCCGGTTCCGACCTTCGAGGCCGATGGATGCCTTCCTCTGTCACGGAGGAAGACGTGCTAAAGCTGAGAGAGGCCAGGTTTTTGACAGGCGAAATCTCGCATAGTCTGCCTGCTCAATTGCAGGTTATTCCCACTCCCAGGCCTGGTGAGAGCGTGGTGTTCGTGTCTCACTTCCTCCGAGGACAAGGCTTCACGACGGACCCCTTCGTGAGGGGGCTCATGTTTTATTATGGGCTGGAATTTCACGACTTAGCTCTGGAGTCCATCCTCCATATCTCGTCGTTCATCGTTGTGTGCGAAGCCTTCCTCCGTATTACTCCTCACTTTGGACTGTTGCTTAAGACCTTTAAAGTATAACTGAAGATGATCGAGGGACAGCACGCAGAGTGCGGAGGCACTGTTATAAGCAAGAATGCTGACGCTCCATGGCCCGAGGGCTCTTTTCAAGAGGAGTTCAGGTTATGGCAACAAGAGTGGCTTTATATCACAGCTCCTAGGGTTACCAAGTGGGTGGCGCCACCTGCTTTCCGCTCGGGTCCCCCGCCATGACTAGCGTCATGGGTCAATAAGGGGTTAGACTGGGGGCCGGCAAAGGACGTGCCCCTGTTGCAGGGCCGCATCCGAGATCTCCTAGAAAGAGACATCTGTCTGGTCGTGGTGACGTAGGTTATGTTAATTCGCCGAGTTTTGCCCTTCTAACGTCGCCCCCTCCGAATACGGGAGTTCAATCCGGAGGGACCGCGAGCTCTCCAACATTTTCTTGGCATGACGCATGTGGAGATGTACAAATTGTTCTTCGGACCACAAGTAGCGTGTCCGGATTCCATGGAGGATGCAGGTCTGAGCTGTAATCATCCGGATACTCAAGTAAGTTGCCCTGTGCCCGGACACACCATCCGTTCATTTATCACAGTGTTACCCTTAAAAGGGTTTTTCTTGAAACAGGAGTGGGTAGCGAAGGCAAAGTTAATCAGGTGTCCGGCCCCCCTTCCTGAGACCTCGCCGGATCCCGTGTTAACCAGGATGCTGGAGATCGCTCCTTTAGGGGAAAACGAAGGGGGAGACAAGGAAGCTACCGCCACCGTGAAGGAGGCTGTCAGGAAAGGACGAATCGAAAATTCCTCTAGCCAGGCGAAGAAGAGGACCGCCTCTGAATACCCGGAGACCATGGCCTCAAAGCGGGGGAAGAAATCTTCGCCAGAGGGTCCTGTGCCGGGGGATACCTCGGCCACATTGTGCCCCCAAGGGGATCAGCCCTCCACCGAGCCATAAGTAGAGAGGGGAGGTTTTAAAATGAGAGGAATCCTTATTTTATCTCCGAGGAAAATAACTGACGTATTACCTTGTAGTTCGGATCTCAGCCCTTCTCAGCAGGACTCATCTTCGGGGAACCTTCTTCCGGAGATGATGGAAAGTGGAACGCCTCCCCCTGCCGTTCCGCCTTACGAGGCGGGTGACCCTAAAGTGTTGTCGCGGAGGGTTTCTCCTAATCTGGCAGGGCCGGAAGGCAGTCATATGGCCCCCAGAGCTCTCTGCGTCCGGCCTTTGAGAAAGACCATCGAGCGAGTCCAGCACCGGCTGGTGCACGGTCAGAGCAGCTGAAGGACCTGCTGGGGCGAGCGTTTGTCTCGGAGGAGCGTCGTGCATTGATGGGTACGGCAATTGAAAGGATTTCGTCCGCGGAAAGCGGGTTGCATGAGGCCGTCATGAGTTTGCTAACAGGTTTTGAGGTACGCGAAGTGATGTACCCTTTGACAGTTCCGCATATATGAGATGCACCCTATGTAGATAGTAGCCACTGAGACTCTGTGTGTTGCCGAAGATGGCATCCCACAGAGGATCATAGTCCCAGGTATAATTTTACCGCCTTCTTATGCATGTGGCGAAGTGTCCGGTGGCTAGCCGGACTGATGAATTTGCTGAGCTATCACAAAAACTTGACGTGGCGGATGCCGACATCGCGCTTGTCAACAAGCGGCTTGACGAGGCACAAGGTATGTAATCTCTCCGGAGACACCTGGTAAGAGGAGCTTGACACCAGTATCTTACAGTGTCTGCACTCGATGCAGATGGGCTGCCGCTGTGGAGGACCTTCGGGCAAAGCTTCCCCAAGCCAAGGAGCAAGCCAGAGAAAGTGATGCGGCTGCCCTAAAGGCGGTTGAGGAGTTGAAAGCCGAACAGGCTGCTCATTTCCAAAGCAAAAAGGAAATGGCCGAGATGGCTGCGAAGTTGAAGACCGCTGCTGACCGCTGCAAACTTCTTGAGAAAGAAGATCAGGCGGAGCGGACAGACCTGGAAAAGGCCATTACGGCGGCCAAGGATGCTCGTTCTGCGATGAGAGCAATGAAGGAGGATCTGCGTCAGGCCGGAGATATCGCGGCTGGAAAGCCCTTTATGCTGCAGATGAAGTTCAGAGATCCCAAGTATGCTCCGTTGGACCGTATGTGGAGTTCGGCGGACAACTATCTGGATTTGGCTGCGAGTGCCGCTTATGCGGCCGAACATTTCCGAGATCAGAAAGATAGCAAAGTGGAAAAGCTCTTCTGGTCACAGTTCAACAGTCCGGAGTGTGCACTTCCATTGACCAATCGTTTGGCCGAATGGGCCGAACTGAATAGGTTGTTCGGACTCGCCATGAAGGATGTCGTGGATCATCTGTGGCCGGGGATGCCAAAGCCGAACAATTATTTTAGCTTGGTGCAGCGGTTCCTTGGTGCGGTGCCGCATATCAATGCGATGAAGAGGTCAACATGCGTAGAGGGTGCGCGGATGGCACTCGCCCGTGTCAAGACATACTGGGCGGAGATGGATGCAATATCGTCCAAACTGCCTCATGATCAAGATATGCAAGCTCAAAGCAATGTTGTATCTGCGCTCCATACACAAGTCCATTCCCTAGCAGAGACCCTTTGTGAAACAAGGAGAAACATTGCTCAATGTCGTCAAGATATGCATGGTTTTGAAACCAGACTATCAGACATTTTCTATGTTGTTCAGGAGCCTAGGGGAAATGAAGGCGAGGGTTATGGTGCTCCATCGGACAATACATCATGAAAACGTAACAGTCAGGTCAAATGAACTAAGCTTCTGAACTTCTGGTGGTGCATTTATCTGCTAGACTGTTAAGTTTTATGCCAACCTTCCTTTTGTTATATAGTTGTAATTTTTTTTGGTGCGATACAAAATGTATTCTTAACGTGCAGCCACCGCCTGAAGAAAACAGTGAGCCATTTTTGTATAGTGTAGGGTTTTCCCAATATTTGCACTGGTGGCGATCTTTGATGCCGAGTGGATGTAATCTGTGCAATCGCCTTAATAGCCTAGCGTTAGTTTCGGCCTTATTTATTTCCTAGTCTTCTTTTTCCCTAGTTTGCTAGTGGCCGCAACTACCATGGTCCATATACGGGCCGTAGGATCCATGGGTCTCCTACGAGCCGTTGATAAATGGGCTTGTAATTGGTGGGCCTCGGGCCGTCGGATAAATGTGTCTACATGGGCCATAATCGGGCGTAATTAGTATCGGCCCAACACGGTAACGGGCCGTTAACAGGTCGTAGGATAGCAAAGGCTTAATTCTGTCATAGGCATAACGGGTCATTAATGGGCCAGAATATAGGACGAGCTGGAAACGGCGCAACATGTTAACAGGCCAAAAACGGGCTGACTCTTGCCATGGGTCGATTTTGGCCCATTATGGTAACAGACCAGTAACGGCCGGCTCTTGCCATGGGCTGAATTTGGCCCATTAGTGGAACAGGCCAGTAACGGGCCGACTCTTGCCATGGGCCGAATTTGGCTCATTAGGGGAACATGCCAGTAACGGGCCGGAAGTAATCGAGGGCCGAAAAGGAGCCCAAGAACATATGGGCCGTCAATAGGCCGAAAGCTAACACGGGATGGAAACGGCCCATGTAAATCACGGGCCGTTAACGGGTATAAAGAAAATTACTGTTCATTATGGGCTAGACTCACCGTGGGCCTGTAATGGGCTGAAAGATACCAAGGCCTCATATGGGCCGAAAGAAGTCATGGGCGATACATGGGCCGAAAGTGAAATGGGCTGGTATTATATTTGACGGCCCACATGACGTTGTCGGGCCGATTTCCTTTAGGGCCTAACGGGCCGTGAGTTAACGGGCCGTAAAATGGGCTATTTAAGAAGAGACCGTTTACAGGCTTTTCATGGGCCAGCCCGTTAACTTTTGACCAAGTCAAAAGGGCCGTCTTTGTAAGCTAAATGGGCCACTGTTGGGCCGTGCCATGTGTCGACATATCATTGGCGCCTATCTGACCCACTGACGAGTTGACACGTGTTTCGTCCGGCCAATAAGAATTTTACACGTGGAAAATTCCCATTGGTCGGGGCTGTTAACGGGTTATCGGATCCAAAACCCGACCCGATAGCTTAACGGCGTTCCGTTACGATGGGTGCCACGTGTCGGTCACCCTTGAGAAAAGCACTTCTGTGACGCGCGATTTATCATCATGGAAGTGGACACTTCTGTGATGATAATTTTGGTAATGTCATGGAACACTTCTATGACAGCACAGGTATGACTTTCTTGATTCTGTCATAAATTTGTCATGGATGTACATGCAGGACAAAAAAGGCGACCTACTGTGACAAACACGTATCATCACGGAAGTGTATTTTTTTTGTAGTGTAACACAATCTTCACGATCCAGGTTGCACTTCATAAGAACGTTGATTCGATCACAATCTTTGTCTCGATGTCATGCCCTGAGAACTTCATCCAACATGACGATGACAGAAATAAATTCTACGGAACTGATCTCCTCAAAGATCGAGCAACTAACGATCAGCTCATGAAATGAGACATAACATCTCTTGAGCTGAGACACGATACACACATCAAGAATGATGGAAATGAGCATATGACAAGGTTTAAATAAGTAGTGGAATTTCCACACTTAGGAGGGTGGCGAACGGTGTCAACGTAGTAAGGAGTTGTGTCGGTGTCAAAACCGGCGGATCTCGGGCAGGGGGTCCCGAACTGTGCGTCTGGGTGGATGGTAACAGGAGACAAGGGACACAATGTTTTTACCTAGGTTCGGGCCCTCTCGATGGAGGTAAAACCCTACTCCTGCTTGATTAATATTGATGGTATGGGTAGTACAAGAGTAGATCTACCACGAGATCAGAGAGGCTAAACCCTAGAAGCTAGCCTATGGTATGATTGTTCTTCGTCCTATGGACTAAAACCCTCCGGTTTATAGACACCGGACAGGGCTAGGGTTACACAGAGTCGGTTACAACGGAAGGAGATCTTCATATCCGTATTGCCAAGCTTGCCTTCCACGCCAAGGAAAGTCTCATCCGGACACGGGACGAAGTCTTCAATCTTGTATCTTCATAGTCCAACAGTCCGGCCAAAGGTTATAGTCCGGCTATCCGGACACCCCCTAATCCAGGACTCCCTCAAGTTGGTTGCCCTTCGGAACAAGTGGGGCACCTTTGGGAAGATGATTGGTAGAATTATTCCCTTAAGTGGCGAAATTAATTACTTTTGATACAAAGATCATAGACACTCTTTATACCAGCCTAAGGCAAAAACAATCGGTTATTGGAAGGAGTTCGAAAGAATGAAATACTCGGACTAGAATGGATGATGTGGACTACCTTGTTGAAAACAACGCGATGGATGATTTGCTTATCATCGGAAATGGATGGGACCCATGGTAGGACCACTTCTGAAGATGATCCTGAACAACAATTGCTGAGAAGGGCAGTCCAAGGGAGATTGACACAAGGCAGTGCAAGCTGGGAACAAAATGCAAATGTCGGGAATGTTCCGACCATCATATTTGCCTGAGATTCAGATCTGGCTAGAAACATGATACTTCAGACTCACATGTCTGAAAAGAAGAGTTTCAACACAAGTCGACGAGATAACGTTGCAAGACTATCGGGAGATGAACTACGATAGCAAGCTCCAAAACATGAGCAGGTTTTGCTACACACCTGTGAACACACTGGCCTAGACAAGCGTGACCACGTGGCAGTCTTATAATAAAACACTACCGAGTTCAGGTGGGGAACCATAATCGAGGATATTGAAGTCCTTGCATAAGGCATGCTCTTAAGAAGGAACTTCCTTTCCTTGAACAAATCAATCAGTGGCTTGGTGTGCTAGGGGATACATATGGAATGAAGATGATCAGTCTATCAGACCATAGAATACTTCGCACATGCATGACTGACTTGGGATGATTCCAGAGGAAGCAAAAACAAAATTTCTCGAATTCATGGCGGCAACTTACATCAAATGCACGTGAATCAAAGGAAGTCACTTCTTTCATCCAAACATATACTTCATGAACGGGTCATGAAGAAAATGCTTACACAATTTTCCAACACTAGTTGGACGTTCAACACAAATCATGGAGGAGACAAAATGCTGCTGATGGGCTCAACAGCAACTCATCGGAATTTCCATATCACTGGACTTCCACCATCATGTGAACATGGTGATAGCATTGGTCAGACCAAAAGATGTATTGGTGTATGCTCGAGGGATCAACCACGAGTAAGACAACATTACGTACATCATTGGTTCTGATTTGACTTGACGATAGCCCATACTCAAGTCAAAGTTTTGACAAGGCAATAGATCCAAAAACTGATCACGAGGACCAATCGATGGAGATATCATCTCTCTTCAACACACACACACACACACACAAGGATATCTCATAGAACGAACTAAGTTAGGCAAGCGTTTATCTTCCGATTCTCCAAGTTGTTGTTTAGCTTAACCTACTAGCTCAGGGTATCTAACACAGATTCTTGGAGAATGGATTGTTTAGAGGAAAACCAACTTGATCACGAGCTCAACATAACAGTCAGGGGACAACTTGGTAATACTTCCGAGAAGATATTCAGAAAATCACAACCCCGATATGTTACTATGATCGAGAACAACTTTGCTTTTCAGGGCAAGATGATATGATCAAAAGAGTGAGGGACTGACACAATCCTAACTCATTGATCGAGGAATGCACCAGAAATAAGGACTATGTAGCACGATCTGTCTTAGAATGATGATTCAATAACCAACACGCTAAGAATGAGAATATTGTCCATTTATTACCAAGCAACGAAGTTGCTAGGAGTATTTCACACATCACATTTCATTTGTCGGTATTCCGGTTGCAACAACACAGGGACTGAGAAATGAAAAATGATGGCGAGAGTATCACTGTATCAAGAATTCATAAGAGGTTGTGCAATTCTCACGTCATTCTTGATAAGAAAGAGCGTGACACTCCATGGTAGAACAGAGCAAAAGCTGGACTGGCACTTTGATCTACGGAATACAACTACTTTGACCCAATCATGGATATGGATGAGGTATTGGAGGTTGTTTCTCCTAGTCATTCCAGAATAGAACGGCTTGACGGCCACAAGAGCAATAGGCATCAATGAACGAATGCACACATACTGTTGACTATCAATTGATAGACGAGGGCCAGGAAATAACTAAAGAGGGACAACTCAAAGGAACATATGTTTTTCTGAGTTGTGGATGCATGGTTTAGCATGTCGAACGAAGTTTAACAGGTTTCCGGATAACCCATGCAGAACGGTAGGACTGGCAGATTCACAATTCTTGAATGGAGAACCCATTAAGAGCACTCTTATTGTTGTCTTTTGGTTCAAAGGCTTTTGCCATACTGGTTCATGGTATTGGAAGAAGGATATACCACGGACCTCGAGGACTATTGCAAAGGTTACTAATATCTTAAGGGAACTAGCAAATACTAACAACATGAAGTAGGGTGAATCTCGGGTTTAAGAACCCAGGAATAGAATACCTACTAACTAATAACATCATGGGATGCTTTCGAGAATGATGGCCAGAATCATCACACTAGGGATACAAAGCATTGCTAGATTACTAGGTGACTCCCTAAGACACCTAAGGTCATAATAATAGCTCCAACATATATGTCGAGGCAACAAAGTACCTTAACTCACCGATTAGTCTGATTAATCTGGCCCAAATGGTCATCAGGAACATGGAGGAACGATTGCAAGTGCAACAGACTATCTAGGAACCTGGGATGACTCGGATAGCATAACAGCTGTAAATTCTCAAAATGATTTGAGACATCCTGCAAAATGGTGGCATAACCACTTAACATCTTAATATCAAAGTTCTGAGATCAACTGTCAACACACAGAAGTAGTAGGAACTGAACTCGGGCTTGAAACCAACAATCATATAAGTCTACCGATTAGTAACACGTGATCCTGATAGTAGATGAGAAAGCCTAGTTCTTAATCCCTGCAGAAAAGAAGAGGGTGACTCAGATCAGAAGGGAATAAGGTATAAGGAGTAAAAAGAGCCTTACGCTCCCTTCCACAATAAATTCCCTTAGATAACTAAAGCATTTCTAGACACAACTTCGACCAATTTGGCTAGGTAATCCTACAGGCAGTTAGGCTCTAATACCAAAGCTGCCAGGACCCCAATTCTAAGTCACACCGATCTAGCCTGTAACACCTCATATCACTTTGCGGCCTCACGCACGGTATTCCCACGGGTGTCGCCTTAACATGGCCCAGGACCGTTTGTGCCCTTTTGGCTCACGTATATGATAGTGTCGCTAGCATCCATATGACAGAGAACCCGGGCCGACATGACTAGTCGTGAACCCAAAGTGGCACTAGCTTACGGCGACAGGCATACATGAATCAACATCGAGCATGTCAGTCAGCAGCGTGCGAATCCGGGCTGTAGCCCTGGGCTAACAGGACTCCGGTGAACCGGGCTGTAGCAGGCTAGGCAGGACTCCGGATGTCACCGCGTGACATTTCCCTGAAGGGACAGACACAGGAACAAAGTGAATCACATGTCGGCCAGTCAAGTGTTCCGGAGCAGTAGTGCTGGGCTAGCAGGACTCCGGTGAACCGGGCTGTAGCGGACTACTATGGCTCATGGAAGCACAAGACTACATTTCCCCATAAGAGAGGCTACCAAGGATAAACAACTACGTTGTCGGATCCCACACATACCAAGCATTTCAATCATACACACAAGATGCTCGATATGTGTAAATACAACATGGCATCACAACATAACTCTACGACTCAAAGTATTTATTCATTAGGCTCTGTGAGCGAGATATTACAAACATGGGTCTCGTGACCCAACATTCAGAGCATACAAGACAACGCACATGCGGAAGCTTAACATGTTTGAGTACAGACATCTACAAATGAGAAAGGCTGAGAAGCCTATCTATCTACCAGATCCTGCTGAGGGCACAAGATCATAGCTGAGGTATCAAGCTAAACGTCGAAGTCCACACATAACTACTAGCGAGACTGACGTCTCTGTGCAAAAGATAAAATAGGCAAATGTGAGAACAAATGTACCCAGCATGACTTACAACAGAACTAGCTACATATGCATCAATATCATCAAAGGGGGTGGTGGAGTTTAACTGCAGCAAGCCAGCTTTTACTCAGTGGCTAACCTGAACTACGACTGCAAGTAACTCTTTTGAGGTGGCGCACACGAGTCCACATATTCACCATATCAATACACCACTACCGATCCGATCCCGTTTCCCTATGAGAACGCCATCCATAACACTCACGCTTATCTAGCGCATTTTAGAGTATCCACTTTCACTTGTCTATGGACTGTACAAGCAACCCAGAAGTCCTTTACCGCGGACACGGCTATTCGAATAGATCATTTATAACCCTGCACGGGTGTACTTCTTCACACACGCTCTCGCCACTTACCACCATGTACACGTCGTGTATCTCGGCAACCTTCTAGCGAAAGCCTGGCGAGGGAGTCGGCCATGACCTGACTAACAACACAAGTCTCTAGTCCAGGTTTATCGCCTATTCGGGTTCCATCCGCGAGGAGATCCGGCTGGGGTTTCACTCACATCCCCAAACGATGTGTGCGGGGTTCCCGAGACACCAAACGGGCGCCCGGAACACAGTGCCACGGTGTATGCACCACATCATAGCCCACCCCTAGGGTCAGCGCTATGCACGGCCTACAAACACCAGAAACTAGTTGCACCTCCTGGACAGAGATCAAGGCGATTAATAAGTCGAGAGGGTTCATTGGTTTCGGGCGCAATGCGTGATAGTAGTTGTTCATAGATCACAAACACAGAACTTAGTTCCTGAGGATGGTTTCAATGAGACAACCCACCATGTACTCCTACATGGCCTCTCACCGCTACCTTTACCAAATCGTGTTCACACACTTAACTCACACACAGTAGGACATGTTCATCACCATTCCAATTCATTCCCGATGAATCAGACCTGACTTGACTCTAAGCAATAGCAGGCATGACAAACAAGCATGAATGAGTAGGCACATCAGGGCTCAAATAACTCCTACTCATGCTACTGGGTTTCATCTATTTACTATAGCAAAGATAGGTCATGGAGAGGAAAAGGGGTTCAGCTACCGCAGCATGTAACAGTTGAATTGATGTTGTCCTAATGCAGTAAAGAGACAGGAGTGAGAGAGTGGTATTGTATCGGAATGAACAAGGGGGTTTTGCTTGCCTGACACTTCTAAAGATAATATAGTTCTTCATCGGTGTCATCGAACTCATCATCGAAACAACATCTACTGAAGGGGGGACAAATACCGGCAACAGAGAGGAAACACAATCAGTGCAATGCAACAATATGATGCATGAATGTGACATGGAAATATGCTATTGATTGAGCTAATGAAGCTATCAACAGATTAAATGAAGTTGGTTTGAACCCAAGGTTCAAATTCAAACTCCATGTAAGGCATTCCAAATGCGATTTATTCAAATTTTCATATACAGCAACCTTAGGTTGTTCAAACATGCATGCAAATAAAACAGATGGATAGATTGGATTTTTCTGATCATTTTCATATATAATTTATTTCATTTGGAGTTATAGATTAATTTCTATGATTTTTAGAAGTCCGTGGTATTTTCTGGAATTTCCTGTATAAAGATAAATCCAGAAAATACTTATTGCTTCAGCATTGCGTCACTGTGACGTCAGCAGTCAACGGGGCCGGTCCATGTCAAACCTGGCCAGTGGGTCCCGTGTGTCAGTGTCATTAGTCTAACTAATTATTAGTTAGTCCTAATCCGGGGGGTCCCACTTGTCATAGACCTAGGGGATCAAACTGGGCCCACCCGGTCAACTCTGTTAGTGGGGGGGGTCAAACTCGCCGCTGTTTAGCCACCAGCGAGTCCAGACGCGGCGGTGCGCTGCGGGATTCGCCTACAGAGCACCGTTTTGCGCGCGGATCGCAGCTACGGGATGCGGACGCCCGTCCGCATCCAACCGTGGTGGTGGTGCGGTCGAGGAGTGGCAGGAGTGGCGACAGCGACGAGCTCGGCAGCGGCCGAAGCTCGGTCGAGCTCGGGCTCATTGCTGCAGTGGCCTAGGCGGGGCGGCGCTCGCACCTATGGCTCCTACGCGAAGCGGGGAGTGCAATGGGTACAAGCCCGGGACCATATGGTCACCGGAGGACCACCGGCGATGAGCTCAGGCGGCAGCGTGCTACGGTCAGCAAGGGGCGGCGGCTACGGCGTGCAAATGAGTCGGAGGAGAGGGGGGTTCGATTGAGGAGCTCACAGCGTAGTCAACGGTGGTCTTAGCGAGCTCAGGGAGGGTCTGACGACGACAGGAGGTTGCCAGCGATCTCGGGGCAGAGGCGGCGAGGATGGCGGTGCAGAGGGTGATGCAGGGCGTCCGCCGTCGTGCGAGTTGACAGAGAGTCGCGGGTGATGGAGGCGGAGCCCGGGGACGGCACGGGGAGACGAGGGGGGCACGGTGGCTGCGGCATTACGGCGGCGCTGCTGCGGCTGCGCTCGGGCGCGAGAGGGAGAGAGAGCAGAGGAGGGGGAAGAGGTCGGGAGAGAGTGAAAGGGTTCCAGGGGGTGCGTGCCGACGTCCAGGGCGTCCAGAAGCTCAGCGGCAAGCAGGAGGTGGCGGGGCATGTGCTCGCGCGCGGGGGTTGCGCACGCACTGTCCTCCTGGCGAGAGGTTGGTGATGACTGGCAGAGGCCAGTGGGCTGGGCCTGTGCTGGGCCGTGGTGGGGCGCCAGGTAAATGGCCCATGTAGGCTCTCTCTCTCTGGTTTTCCTATTTTAGTTTCTGTTTTCTATTATTCTGTAGTCTTTAGGGCTTTTTTAAAAATACTTAAACATATCCAAAAATAATGAAACTGCTTAATGCCACTGTTTGGAATATAACCAACGTCAAACATTTCAGTTTATGATTATTTGAGGATTTAAAACATTTAATAGCATTTATATGCCTAAATGCAAATACTATATGGTTTAATTCAGAGCACAAATATGTCATGGAAAAATGTGCAACACCTCTGGTTATTGCTTCTAGCATTTTCCAGAAATGGTGAACATTTTTGAAAGCCATTTGGATTCACAGAGAATATTTTAATTGAACCTAGCGAATTGCTTTAGATGCTAGGGTTTAAACAATTCCCATTTCAAGTTCATTTGAAACTTAAACATGATGACAGTCATGAGGCTAGCCTAGTGCATTGCCAGAAGCTAGGGATGTGACAGTTTCATCGGAATGCCCTTGGTCCACCTGAATGGGAGTGCGAGGCCATGGGTTCCATCGTGTGAGTACAGTGCGCTACCTCTGCAGAGTGTATTAAATCTATCGATAGCCGAGTCTACGGTTACGGACACGCTCAAAAGTAGGTCACACCATGGGTCAACGTTTAATAAATTTTGCACACTAAGTTATAAACTTTGCACTATTGATGATGGTGGGTAGACCATCTTGATGCTGGAGACCAAGTGTTGGTCATGGTTGTGATCGTCGGAAAGATCACCGTTTGAGACCAAGTGTTGGTCATGGTTGTGATCGCCGGAAAGATCACCGTTTGGGTACGAGGTAACCCGATCTATGACCAGGAGGTTGGTCCGTTTGTGATCCGAGAGCGATCACCGTTGGTAAGCAAGTCCGAGGGGCTTATATCACAAGAGCATGATCACAACATGTTGGATATATATTGTTGAATTATTAAACAATTGGTTAAATATCATGATATTGTTTGTCATTATGTTTATGCTTCTTGTGAGCTTGCAAGTACATTCAATGTACTAACCTGGCATGTCATGCCAGATTTCAGGAAAGTCTCGTTGGAAAGGAGTGTTGTTCGAGTCTATATCGTGTCCACATCGGTGTCCCTGTGCTATGGAGTTCCGCTACGACGTTGTTCCGCTGCCACGTAGTTGTTCTGATCGTGGCCCCTTTATGTTCACTAAATAATGTACATATTGTTCAGCTGCACCGTGTGTGCCGCTTGGCCTCGCCACCTGTTGTAATATCAACTATGATCCGCTAGCATCAATAAAGCGGTTGTTTTCCAAACCAAGATGGTGTGTGTTGCCAGAAGACATGGTCTGCGGCTGGCAATGCATGGTAAACCGGTTGCCCTGAGCCGGGGTGCCACAACGCTTAGTAACAGAGCCGCGCTGACTCTAGGCCACGCCAGACTACAACGTGTTAACTAGACGTTAGTTACGATTTTAAGTTGAGTGTCGGTAGCATTTATAGCTGGTTCTTGCATTGTATGCACTCGTTTTATTTTTATGCTAACCTGCTAATGGTTGTGAGTGTAGATGGCTCCAGTGCCGTATCCGTGTCAGTTGCAGCTGATGTTGTTCATGTCGCCACATCTCCTTCGTAACGTGTGGCGTCGGTTGTACCCTCTCGGTGACGACCCAGTCTATCATGTGTACCGGGAGCGCGTAGCAGACTCAGTGTATGAGTATCACGCAGTGGTTACTCTGCGCACCAGTTTCGATTCCAGCAGTTACACTCGTACCTCCTGGAGCGGTTTTGCTTCTACCGCTTCTCAGGCTGTCCAGTTTCCTGCATTTGAGGTCCTTGCCGAGCTTCGTTATAACGAGGTCCAGATGCAAAACCACCTAGGTTTCTACTACTATCCCTCTCTCCACGACAATGGTCGTGTCCGTTTCCCTATAATCGATCTGGAGTCTGATAGTGTTGATAGCCACATTTCCCGTTAGATCACTGCTAGCTATCTTATGATCCACGAGCTGGCTCGAGAGCTGAGTTGTGCCCGTACTGGTTTAGCCTGTACTAGATCTGTCACTGCTCCATCCTCTACGGGATTTACTCCTTACATTCCATCAAGTTCTAGTTCCACTGTTTCACCGGTTACTCCTCCGAGTAGCTTGGGCAGCTCGACCGTGAATCCACTCAATGCTCCTGCTGAGTGGGTTCCACTTCTCACTACTCATGTAGCCCCGATGCATCACCTTGCACCAGCCCTGGAGGGAGAGCCCTCGAAGCAGCGTCGTCGTGTTAGCTTTAACCCGGAGGTTTCAGTTAACCATGTCAGTTCAGGATCCGAGTCCGCGTCAGGAGAGGACCCCGTAGCACAAGTAGAACAGTAGAGCTTCTGAGCATCTGCAGTCGTCAGGATGATGTACGGATGTAGTCGTACGAGTCATGATGTTCCTTATCCTGTATGAGAGTAGTTAAACTTGGCATGATGTTTATATTTCATGTATCAGTCTATGTATAATTATGTTGGAACTCTATTTTATTCGTCGTATTTTCTTTGTTATTTTATTTTCTCTCAGGATTTTTGTTGGCTTTTCCCCACTTTATTTTTTGGATGTTTCTCGTCTCGGTTGTGTTGTCTTGGGAAAACTCCACAATAGGATGAAGCGGGGAGGCAGCAGTAGCGACACTCATGAGGATGCTCCTGTTCGTCGTTCCACACGACAAACAGGACACTCCCCCGAGCCGTACGTTCCACCGCCGCCTCCACCGCCAAATCCGCCCTCCACCGAGCAAATTCTGCGTATGTTTGAGGAAAGGAGGAATAATGATCTGATTGAAATATTAAGAAGTGTGCAAGCTGTGGTTGGACAGAATGGAAATCAAAACGGTTATCATTCCAAGCTGTCAGATTTTCAGAGGACCAAGCCTCCTAGTTTCAGCCAGGTTATTCATCCCTTGGATGCAGACAATTGGTTGCGAACCATTGAGAGGAAGCTTGAGATTGCTCGTACTAAACAAGACGATAAAGTTCCGTTTGCAACACATTATCTTGAAGGCGCTCCTGCCATATGGTGGGAAAATGCGAAAGCCAAGTGACCTGCTGATGAAGAAATCACCTGGGCAAAATTCAAGGATCAATTCCAAAAATATCATATTCCTACTGGTATTATGAAGGTTAAGCAACATGAATTTCTCGCGCTCCTCCAAGGAAATCAGTCTGTGGGTGAATATTTGAAAATTTTCAATCATTTGGAAAATTACTCCCTTTATGACGTGGCCACCGAAGAAAGAAAGAATGACAGGTTTCTTGGGGGATTAAACCCGCAACTCCGATGTAACCTCAGTATCCTTGATTTCCAAGATTTTCAAACTTTGGTGACCAAGGCTTTCATTGCTGAAAGGGAGCACAAGCTCATATCGGACAATAGGCCTGCTAATAATGATCACAAGCGCAAGTTTGAGCCAAGGAAGGAAGGGCAGCCAGTGCAAAAGGATCGTACCTGGCAGCATACTCAGGTGGAATACAAGCCCAATTGGAAACAGATTGTTAACAAGACCACTACACAAGTCAAGAATGTCGTGACCAACCTGGTGCGAGAAGAGTGCTAGCGCAACAATTCTTGCTTCAGTTGTGGGCAAACCGGACATTATGCCAGACAGTGTCCCAAGAACGGCAAGGCAATTGCCATATTCAGTCCACAAGTCAACTTTATGGAGTTATGCCCTACCCAGCAAAACATCACTGGGCACGTTCATCACCTCTCCGCAGATGAAGCCCAAGAGAACCCTGAAGTCGTCATTGGTATGTTTTCTGTTAATAACAAACCTGCCATAATTTTATTTGACTCTAGGGCTTCCCACTCTTTTATTTCGCGGAGTTTTGTTGCCCAAAACAAATTTCCTTGTTCGCTTTTGGGCAAGAATATGCTGGTACAATCCCCGGGATCTTTGATCAGGAGCAATCTGGTCTGCCGTGATCTTGAAATCAATATCAACGGAGCCCGTTTTCCAACTTCCATGATAATCATTGAGTTTGTAAAGTTGGATGTTATCTTGCATATGAATTGGTTGACCCAATATCAAGTATGCATAAACCGCGCAACCTGAGAAGTCACTTTGACCAGTTAAGAGGGGGCAGACTACCAAATTCTATGCTCGCAGAAGCATACCCAAGAAAGAAATGGTTTTCACTGCTATGGCTGGTGAGTTGGAATTAATTTCTGTGGTCAGTGAGTTTCCTGATGTATTTCTAGAAGAACTGCCAGGCATGCCACCCGATTGAGAGCTTGAGTTTGCAATAGATCTTGTGCCCATGGCCGCACCATTATACAAGAGGTATTACCGGATGCCCTCATCAGAATTAGTGGAGCTAAATAAACAGCTTGATGAAATGCTCCAGAAGGGATATATCCATCCCAACTCTTCACCATGGGGATCACCTGCTATCTTCGTGGATAAGAAGGATGGCAGCCTCCGCATGTGTGTGGATTACCGTCAGCTGAATGATGTCACCATCAAAAAGAAATATCCACTTCCAAGGATTGATGACTTGTTTGGTCAGCTCAGTGGGGCCAAGGTATTCTCCAAGATTGATTTAAGGACATGATATCATCAGCTCAAGATTAAAAAGGAATATATTCCTAAGACCGCATTCACTACTCGGTACGGTCTTTATGAATATACAGTTATGTCCTTTGGTCTCACCAATGCCCCTTCCTTCTTCATGCATATGATGAACAAAGTATTCATGGACTTCCTCGATAAATTCGTGCTAGTCTTTATCGATGACATACTTATATACTCAAAAAGTGAAGAAGAGCACAAAGAACACCTCCGAGGAGTGCTACAACGACTCCGCGATCATCAGCTATACGCCAAATTTAGTAAATGGGAGTTTTGGCTCAAGTAAGTTGGATTTCTCGGACATGAGCTATCCGCCGAAGATATAGCCATGGACCCAAGCAAAGTAAAGGATGTTCTCGATTGGTTGCCACCCACAACCGTATCACAGATCCGGAGTTTTCTTGGATTAGCCCGATATTACCGACGTTTCATTGAAGGGTTTTCCAAGATTGCCAAACCCATGACGGAGTTGCTCAATAAGGATAAGAAGTTTGAATGGACTGAGGACTGTGAGAAAAGTTTCAATGAGCTAAAGACACAGCTAACTACCGCACCTGTGTTGACTCTTCCAGATATCTACTGCAACTTTGATGTGTACTGCGACGCCTCCAGACAAGGTCTTGGATGCGTACTTATGCAAGACGGCAAGGTGGTAGCATATGCATCACGACAGCTGCGACCCCACAAGGGAAATTACCCTACTCATGATCTGGAATTGGTCGTGGTGGTTCATGCTCTAAAAATTTGGAGACGCTACCTCATTGGGAAGAGGTGCCAAATTTTTACCGACCACAAAAGTCTCAAGTATATATTTACTCAACCATATTTAAATCTCCGTCAATGAAGATGGCTTGAGTTAGTCAAGGATTATGATCTTGGAATAAATTACCACTCGGGTAAGGCCAACGTGGTTGCCGATGCACTCAGTCGAAAGCCTGTCAGCCTGAATGTCATACCGGAACCCTTGCCTCCTGAACTTCAAGAGGAGGTTGCTCACCTCAACCTGGTCATAGTTGATGCTGGCCTTGTTAATGGTTTGGAAATTGCACCTACACTTGAGGAAGAGATTCGCAAGGCCCAGCTAGCTAACACCGTCCTTCAGAAACGTGCCAAGCGTATGATAGCAGGACAGACTTCAGATTTTTTCTAAGGATCAACTTGGTACCCTCCGATTCCGTGGAAGGATTTGCGTACCCATTCAGGCAGATTTAAAGAAAAAAATCATGTCGGAAGCACACGAATCTTCATATTCTATTCACCCTAGAGGTACTAAAATGTATGAAGACCTTCGACAAATATTCTAGTGGGATGGAATGAAGAAAGACATTGCCTATTTTGCGGCCTATTGTGACATATGCAACAAGGTGAAGGGAGAGCATCAAAAGCCAGCCGGACTTCTCCAACCGCTGCCAGTTTCACAATGGAAATGGGATGATGTCGGCATGGATTTTGTCACACGGCTACCTAAGACTCAGCGAGGCAATGATGCAATCTGGGTCATAAAGGTAGCTCACTTTATCCCAATGAGAACCACATATCGAGCGGATCAACTTGCACAACTGTATGTATCTAGAATAGTCAGTCTGCATGGAGTACCCTGAACAATCACTTCTGAAAGAGGGTCACTTTTTACCACCGCTTTCTGGTCACGTCTCCATAAAGCCTTGGGGACAGCACTAAAATATAGCACCGCTTATCATCCTCAAACTGATGGACAGACTAAGCGGGTAAACGAAATACTCAAAGATATGCTACAAACCTGTGCTTTGGCCCAAGGATCTAAATGGGAAGGCTGCCTGCCGTATGCCGAGTTCTCATACAACAACAGCTTCAAGACCAGTCTAGATATGTGACCGTATGAGGCTTTGTATGGCCGTAAGTGCCGCACTCCTTTGAATTCGTCTCAAACTGGAGATAGCCGTATTTTCGGAATGGATCTCATGATGGAAGTTGAGAAGCAAGTCAAGGAAATCCGAGATAGATTGCAATTGTCCAAATTGCGACAAAAGAGTAATTATGATGCAAATTACCGACAAATCAGTTTTGAACCCAGAGAACACGTATACCTCTGAGTCACTCCTATGAAAGGAGTCATGAGATTCGAGACTCGTGGAAAGTTGGCACCCAGATTTATTGGTCCATTTCCGGTTATGTCCAGAGTGGGTACTGTTGCATATCAATTGGAACTACGGTTAACAAATTATACAAAATTTTGCATATTTCGGTGCGGTCCGAACTGTTTTTAATCCCGAAATTTTGACGCACATTCAAACTGATTTAAAAAATAGATGTATACCAATATAAAATCCAACAAATTCTCCATGTATAAAAATTAATGTAATTTAATATCTTGAAATGAAAAAAAAGAAATTTGAAACTAATTGCCGGTTTGATGTGTTTTAAAAATGTACAGCCCATTTCTCATTACTGATGGGCCATTTTCTGGCCAGCCGAATGAAAGCTCTCCTCGTCTTGAAAGATTTGCAGCCCAACAGGCCTGACAAAGCGACTTACTTGGAAAATCACAAAAAACTGGGTTGTGGCCGTGGACCCAACTATTAGCCTTTGCACGTACAGTACTCTTCGGATGGAAGTCGTTCCTTGACCACGTTGACCATGCCGTGCGGAGAGCACCACGCCGCTGGACGACGGCGAGGCCTAGGAAGGAGACGACGCGGAGCCGGGGAAGACGCGACAGTGGAAGCCCGCGCGGAGAGGAGTACGAGGGTTCACTGGTTCGACTGCGGTGTGAGGCTGTCGTCGCCGCAGGGCCTGGCCAATGGTGGGAATAGCAGGGGATGGTGAGGCCTCTGCGGCAGCACAGCAGGCCATGGGAGGCAGGAGCATGCGGCACGACCGGCGCTGCTTTGGGCGGCTGGAGCAAGAAGACCAGAGGTTGAAGAAGCACTACTGCCGTTGGATGGACATCGTACGGTCACTGGAGCTAGAATCATTCATATTGACTAAGTTGACAAAGCCCTTCATCCCCATCAACTTAGTAGGCCCACAAGTCATCCTCCCACCAAGGTGGGTCCCAACTAGCTGGGGGAGTATTCATTTTTTTTCATAATAAGGAGGCACTTCTGGTGGGTCCGAGCTGACAGCGGGGGGAACATTTTTTTGCGAAATACGGTGGCCTGTCCGGTGGGTCCCAGCAGTCAGAGGGAAATGATTTTTTTTCGCAAAATACTGGTGGCCCGTCCGGTGGGTCCCCGCTGTTAGGTGGAGGAATAATTATTTTCCGCGTAATAAGGAGGCACTTCCTTGCGGCTGCCGTGGACCCAGCTGTCAGCCTCTCCACGTACAGTACTCTTCCGATGGAAGTCGGTCGTTGACCACATTGACCACGCTGCGTCGAGAGCACCACGGCGGTGGATGACGGCGAGGCCTAGGAAGGGGACGACGCGGAGCCGGGCAAGACGTGGCAGTGGATGCCCACGCGGAGAGGAGTACGAGCATTCACTGGTTCGGCTGCGGTGTGAGGCTGCCGTTGCCGCAGAATAACAGGGGGTGTGGGTGAGTGGAGGTATGGCCTGGCCAGTGGTGGGAGTAGTATGGGGGCGGTGAGGCCTCCGCCGTAGTACAACCAGCCACGGGAGGCCGGAGCAGGCGGCACGACCGGCGCTGCTTTGGGCGGCTGGAGCAAGAAGACCAGAGGTTGAAGAAGCACTATGGCCGTTGGATGGACATCATACGGTCACTTGAGTATTGACTAAGTTGACAAAGCCCTCCGTCCCATCAACTTAGTAGGCCCACAAGTCAGCCCAACAAGATGGTGGGTCCCAGCTAGCAGGGGGTATTCATTTTTTTGGGCGTAATAAGGAGTCACTTCCTTGGGTGCGAAGATATAGCGGGTGGGTCCAATCTGTCAGCGGGGGGAACATTTTTTCGCGTAATACAGAGGCCCTTCCTGTGGGTCCTAGCTGTCAGGTGGAGGAATCATTATTTTGCGCGTAATAAGGAGGCATTTCCTTGCGTGCGGCCGTGGACCTAGCTGTCAGCCTCTCCACGTACAGTCCACTTCCGATGGATGTCATTCATTGACCACGTTGACCAGGCCGCGCCGAGAGCACCAGGGCGGTGGACGACGATGAGGCTTAGGAAGGGAATGACACGGAGCCAGGGAATACTCGGCAGTTGTTTCCCACGCGGAGGAGTACGAGAGTTTACTGGTTCGTCTGCCGTCGCCAAAGAATAACAGCATGCGTGGGTGAGTAGAGGGATGGCTAGGCCAGCGATGGGTGTACGGTGGGGCCGTGAGGCCTGCGCGGCAGCATAGCCGCCCGCGGGAGGAGGGAGCAGGCAGTCCTGCCGGTGCTTGTTTGAGCGGCTGGAGCATGAGGAGCAAAGATTGTAGAAGCACAACAGCCGTTGGATGGACATCCAACAGTCACTGCTCTCGTGTGTTAACTAAGTTGACAGGGCGTTGCGTGTGCGTCAACCTTTTTTATGAAAGCATACGCGTCAACCTGTAGTAGGTGCACAAGTCAGCCTCAAATCTGTGGAAAAGAGCATACAGCCCATCTGCCATTATTTCTAATAATGTACAGCCCATTTGCTAATTCTTAAGAATTTTTTTGGAGCCCATCTTCTTTTTGTTAGCATTACACCCCATATTGTGGCCACGGTTAGAAAGTATACGCAATTTTGCATATTTCGGTGCGGTCAACTGTTTTTAATCCAGAAATATCCATTCACATTCAAACTATTTCGCAAAATAATTTATATAAATATAAAATCCTAATAATTTTCCACGCATAAGAATCAATGGAATTTAAGATCTTGTAATGAAAAAAATTGAAACTAATTCCCGGTTTGATGTGTTTTAAAAATGTACAGCCCATTTCTGGGCAAACCAAATGAAACTCTCCTCGTCTGGAAAGATTTGCAGCCCAGCAGGGCCGATAAAGCAAGTAGGCCTTGTTTGGGTATTTCTTTAAAAAAATAGAACTGGGCTAGCCATTTTCAACAAGAAAAAAACACAACTGGGCTCATGATGTGGTAAACATATATAAAACCCTGGCTAGATGGGCCACAGCCCCCACACAACCCCGTTGTTACCCTGATCCGTCACTAAAACTAGCATAAATAACAATTGCTTGTTCCTAAAAAAACTGTGCGACTTGTTGGGTCCCTGGTGTCAGTCGCTCATAGTTTAATTCTCTGTTTATTGACTACATTGACAATAGCGTGAGCCCAGATGTCCAACCATTAGGAGGAACCTTTTTTTTGGGCTTGTACTATAGAGGCACTTGCTTGCGTACTGCCATGACGTACAGTCATCTCCTTGTTCCTCTTGGTTGTTGGCGACGTTGACAACGCAAGAGGGCGGCGCACCGCGCACGGCGAGCGAACCAAGGCCGCAAGGCGGAGGAAGACGGCGAGGCCTCAGACGGAACGAAAAGGAGCCATTGAAGATGCGCCGGTCCAATCGCAGGCAGAGGGGAGTACGAGGGTTGACTGGTTCTGGCGCGGGTGCGTGTTGGGGCTGACGTCGCCGGAGAATAACAGGACGTGTTGGGGAATAGAGGGAGTGACTGGCCAACGTTGGAGGGTACGTACGGTAGGGCGGCGGAGGCGTAGCCAGCCATGGGAGGCGGGAGCAGGCGGAGCCGACGGGGTGGTTTGGTTTGGGCGGCTGGAGGAAGAAGAAGACAAGAGATAGAAGATACACGACAGATGTTGGATGTCAATCCAACGGCTAGTAGGCAGAATCGTTTGTTGACTGGCTAGTAAGTCGACACCACCTTGGATAGGCTATTTCCTCGCGGGTCCCAAATGTCAAAATCAAAATCTATCAAGGTCATGCAGCCTTTCCTATGAAAATTTATAGCCCATTTGATGTGTTAGTTCGAAGTAAGTTTGTAAGTGCTGGTGGGGGCTAATCACTTGGCTTCTCTAATGCACAGTGAGCTCAAGCAGCCGGTGAGAGTGATGTTATTTCCCTTGTTTGGGATTTGTTATAATATTTCACTCTAAATTAAACGAATTACAAGCCATTTGCCTTGTTTCAAAGAAAATATGACAGTCACAGCCGAGTTGAAAAGGGCAGGAACATCTAACTCCAGCTTACAAACTGTACAAAAGCACAAGTGTTAATTATTCATCAGGTTTACCAAAAAAACTAGATTGAAAAGGGCAACAACACCTAACTCCAGCACTGTTTTCAGCAGTCACAGTCAAATGGATCGGTCAGGTCCATAGAATGAACATCCTGGGTCGTAAAATTTACTGGATTATGACCACAATATGTTGTAAATAGAAGCCCGGCACGTTCAGAAGCTCTTTTGCCCACCTAAAACTCCTTTTTTTTGCTCTTCAACATACCCATCTGTCAAAACCATGCTGCAGATAAACTTAAGCCTGATGGACAATAGTAACCTCGCATTCAGCATGATGAATGTGACAAATCTTGTGTTTGCACGGTTGGCTACATATTGTTCTACCGTTATTGTCTTCAATCGAATCTCATGAGAAGTGAGAAAATCCCGATCCTTACGAATCCACCAATTGGTTATAACTTTCTTACCCCGTCTTGTTGCCTAAATAGTCATGAAGATTGAAAACAGTTAAGGTCTAAAAGAAGAGTGTCGAAAGAGCAATAGTTGAACGGTTAATTCTAGTACACTATATGCGGGCTTCCAATGTGCGTGAAATTATCACCTTTATATACAACTTCTCCAGACATGGAAAGCATTGCAGCAAGCCAATAATCTTGTTCAGATCAAAACTATTCATTTGGATATATAAGATCTTGACAGAATCTAGCACCTTTGATAGGCCATCCATGGAGAAACTCTTCATTGAGCATAGAACATAATATTAGTACAAAATGTGTACTCCAAGATGATATATAAATTATGCGCAAAAATTTAAAATACATCTTATGGTTACAAGTGTAGATGATAATATAAAGTACCTGTAGAACTGTGGAGCCAAGCACCATATTGAAATGAACACAAAGATCATGTATTACACCCAAGGTCTCTAGTTTAGGCCCAGAGAGGACGGTTAGTTGCAACGGTGAATAACTAGAATCAAGGATCAACCTTTGAAGTGAAGGGCATCTTGGATGATGAGCTGCCTTCCATAAAAACAAATTCCAATTCTTACAAGGTTAGGCGACTTTATTTGGAGACAACCAATTCTAACTGTGAAAACAAGCACCAAGCACTCCAGCGCAGAGCAACTGGAGTGGATGATGTTGTGCAATGAGGCCTCTAATATACGAACCCGCACAAGTGAAAGTTTCTTGAGAAATGGGAGTCAAAGGTTTAGTACCAGATTGTATGGTAGGTAGCACAACACAAAGGTGGCAGTGTGGAGAGAGGACGAAAACCGCGAGATGGACATCAGTGCTGAGGGCACAAGTTCATTGCGTTCGATATGTGGTATGTGATTTCCAGCGGAATAATAGAACTCAAGCAGCTGTAGTTCTGTGAATTCAGGGGATTTCAGCCAGGCGTCCACCATGCAGGGCATGGTATGCTTGCTCAGGTAGCATGACGGGATGTAGAGGCTTTGAACGGAGCCCTGGTGGGAGGAGATGATGGCTCTGGGGATTTCAAAATCATTGAAGAGAGATAGCTGACGACAGTCGAGATTAAGGGGCACGGCACGCCATAGAGGGCACCACCGAATTGAGAGGACTTGGGTGCGGCAGCAATCCTTGGTGGGGAGAAGCGAGATGATATCCCCAAGGACGGCGTCCGGGAGATCGCTGATGCAGTCCACCCGAGATTCTACGGGTTGCTGGGATCCGGTGGGGGCGGGGTCGCCGCTTCTCCCCGCGCTGCCGGGTGCGGGATCTACAACACGTGTCGCCGCTGGCGGGAGCCTCATCTTATTGGCGCTGGGGTCAGCCGACTCCATTTTCCTCGAGGGCGTTGCGTCGCGCTCACGGATTTGACCAGAGTAACGAATGACGAGCCTAGTTGTATTGCGAGCGAAGAAGAAGGGGAGCTGGGGGTTTTCTGTAGGAGTGAAGAAGAAGGGGAGTTGTGGCTTTCTGTAGGAGTGAGGTGAGGAATTTGGGGGTACGAGTGGAGCAAGCTGACATGAGGTGGGTGGGAGCGAGGAGGAAGAAGAGCACCCAGGTTTTTTTTGGGGGGGGGGTGTGCTGGGTGTGGGTAGCGCCTCTCATTTAGTAAATATATGGGCTTTTGAATTGATTTTACTCTTTACTAGTGTGGATGGGCTGTTTCGTCTTGGGCCCAGAGAAACAATTACTACTAGTACATGGAGACACTCTACAGCTACCCAGAAAACAATTACTACTACTACAGTGGAGACACTCTACCGCTTCTGGCTCCTCCTAGGTCATTGAAACGTCTCCCTCTATTGAATGCCGTTATACTTTTGTTCACCGACATGCGGGCCATGCAGCGCACGGGCCCAAATGCCATCCAACAAATTGGAAGGCAGTATGCAGGCGGAGAGTCACCCCGGTCGTAGCGCTGCAGTAACGAGCCGTCGTATCACAAAACCCCACCTCCTCGCAGTCTAAGTTTGACGGATGAAACAGCCATCATTTCACTCTTCGCTGAATTCCCTTCTCCCTCACCGTCTTCAAGAAAGGCAACACTCGCATCTGCCACTGTTCTTGTCTCCGAGCGAAGGGAAGGTAAGCGGATCCGTGATGTTGGTATATTTTCGTTCAGAGAAAAAAAAGAACTTTTGCAAAGCAGTAACCGATCCTCACTCTCTTTTTTGTTTCATTTTCATTGCGATTGTGTTTTCCTCTGAGTGGTCTCCTAGTATTCGTCAGTTTCATGATGGACCAAGGAGAACCAGGCAAAGATCTGCTGATATTGGAGCAGACGCGGGAGGCTGATCCCCACGAGACAGAGAGCTCCAAGAAGATGGAGGCAACCACTGAGCCGACCCCAGATACGCTCACGGCCACTACTGAGATGGTCAATGCCCCGTTTGAGGTTACAGCCCCCATCGCACTGCAGGAGCAGTTTTCCCCCTTCGAGGATGTGTCCCCCCCCCCCCCCCGCCCGCTGAGCTGCCCTAGGTGATTTCATTCTTTGCTGATCTCCATTGTGGTTTTTCATCTAAGTATGTGGTGATTTTTTTAGAAAGGGAAGTATGTGGTGATTAATAATGCAAAATTTTATTAGCTTCGATGCCATGCTATACATGGTGGTTTAAATAACTTGTGTTTCATATATTGAAAAGTAATTCAGATTTTGTTTCTGTTTTAGTTTGAGCCCTGATGTAGACAAGGATTGTGTGGTTGTACATGTCACTCGCTATGAGGCGGACGACCTGAATATACGCACTGGGAAAACAGAGTTCTTAGGCTGTTGGATCCTGGAAGCCATTTGCGGTTATACCAATGAAGAGTTGTATTCCAGCCTCACTGTTGTCAGGCGTGTTGTCCAGGGTGTACTGAAGCACAAGAAGTTCAAAGCTACACTTTCGTTTGTGAGGCATACTGTTCTTGTCAAGCTTATGCAGGAAGATGACATGACATGCCTCCACAAACAAGTTTATCAGTGGCAAGGCCACAAGGTTGTCTTCATGAAGGTTCACAGGATTGAGCTGATGCAGGACGACCTCGATGGTGTTCATGGCAATGTACGTCTTGTGTCCAACCCAAATTAGATCGAGGCATGAAATAGTTGCCCCAGCTAGTGTCTAATTATCCGAACCTTGCCTCTTATCGACCCCTCTAGGGCTAGTACTCTGTTTGAATCCGTCTATGGGAACTGCTGCTACTTTTGTGTGTCCGTGAATCATGTGAGAACTGTCAGATTTAGGGTTCCGGCAGACCCTTGAGGTTCGAGCACTGGGGTGCGCGCGGAGATTTCTCCTTCTACCTACCTGTACCCCTCCGCCTCGCTAAGATCTAAGCTATGAAAAGAACAACACAAGAGACACAGGGTTTATACTGGTTCGGGCAACTGTTGTGGTGTAATACCCTACTCCAGTTTGTGGTGTGGTGGATTGCCTCTTGGGCTGATGATGATGAGTAATACAAGGAAGAACAGCCTCGCGAGGGTCCGTTCTTGGCTGGGGCAATGAACTGCTAGGAGGAGTTCAGTCACCCTTCTCTCTCTCTGATTCTAATTCCTATTCCCTTCTCATTCTATCTGTACCTGTCCTTGATCCTTCTTCCCCCCTCTACCCTGGGGGTGGCTAGTCCTATTTATAGGTAAAGGCCCTGGGCCTCTTCCCAAATATTGAGCGGGAAGTGCACCAACAATTGGCCATTTTGAAGGGGAACATACAGTACACTTATCCTGACTAAAGTTGGTCCTCGCCTGCCAAAGGCTCTGGTGGTGACGCTGGCTTGGGCTCCACAACGACTTCTTCCTTGTCGCGGGGCTGGTCTTGATCTCGTTGCACCGAAATGGGTGCCTTTGCTTGATACTCCCGCCTGCGCTTGCTCCCTTTGCACCAAAGAGGAAAGAAGGACACTACGCGGGCTGGCGCCCGCCTGGCGCCCTTGGTCATCATGGCTTGCATCACGGGCACCTCGTGAGGTACCCCGCCTTGATCTCTCCGCCTCCTCGCGAGCCAGCCTGATGAGGCCGCGCCTGAGGAAGCTCCGTGTCGTCCGCCCCGCGAGGCTTGGCCCCTCGCGAGGGTCTTGGGTCTGTGTTGATGAAGATGGGCCGTGCTGGGCCCCCTTTGAGCCACGCCGCGGGCCGCACGCAGGCAAGTCTGGGGACCCCCGTTCCCAGAACACCGACAGTAGCCCCCGGGCCCAAGGCGCGCCCGGACTTGGTCGTGCAGTAAGGAGAAATGGCAAGGGCGAAGGGTCGCGGGCCCTAACAGCCTGCGGCCTTGGGCGCCGCGTGGCGGTTGACTGGACGTGGGCGCCTCAGCAACCGCGCGAGTTGATAAGGGAGTGGCATCTGCCCAGGCTTTGCTTTTTGCTTTCTCCGGTTGCTGCTCAGATCCCCTTTCTTGCGCCTCTCCTTCCTTCCTCCAAAACTTCAGATCTACTTCGTCTGCGCGACCTAGGAAGCCATGGCGCCTCGTCAGTCCCCGGCCGGAGCTTGGTACACGTCTGCCCTGGAGCCGCCGAGCGTGTCGGAGGCGAGCCTCGCCCGGCTACGCCGGATGGCGGCGGCGCAGGGCATCGACGGAGCGAAGGCCGGCTCCACCACCCCTGAGGGCAAGTGGAGCACCTTCTATCCGTTCTTTGCTAGCGCCATTGCTGCTGGCTTGATGCCTCCCTTCTCTGAGTTCTTCTTCTCTGTCCTCCACCATTACAGGCTACAGGCTCTGCATCTTCACCCCAACTCTATCCTTCTCCTAGCAATCTTCTCCTACTACTGCGAGGCTCACATAGGGGTGCAGCCCTCAGTGGCCTTGCTGCGCCACTACTTCTACCTCCGGACCTCCCGTGGTCCTGCTTCCGCGTGCGCGAGCTTCGTCGCGTACGGTGGCACCGTCGCCATTTCGATCCCCGGGAAGAGGATCGAAGGCTTCAGGAGCAGTGGGTCTTGCTAGATGCTGGGCGCATCCACCCTTGGCTGATCTTGCCCACGGAGCAACCCGCGAGATCCAGTGATTGGGGTCGAGCGGAGCTCACGGATCCCCGTGCGAAGATGGTGTTGGAGAAGATGGACGCGGATCTGAAGCCGGCCAACATGGAGGCGGCGAAGCTGACCGGCGCGTCGCTCCTGAGGGAATTCCTGGAGCACCAGCTGGCTCCGCTTCGACGGTACTCACTTCCGATGTGGAGGCCCCATCCGAGCCCCGCGGCCTTGGCCGGCGAAGATCTGGCCGCGGTCCTCCAATCTCTGGTCAGGGGCGATGTGGCGAGGTTGGAGGGCGCTCCTATGCCCTTGTTCCTCCGCGACGACTGGGAGCAGGTAGTGGAGTCCATGCCCGTCTTCAACGGGGACGGGCCCGTGCCCACGGAAGCTCCCGAGGACCCGTGGACGTGTCCTCCGACGACTCTAGCGAAGAGGAGGAAGGAGGGGAGTGGGGAAAAGGGCCTGACTCCGAGGCGACTGAAGGAGAGTTGAGGGCTCCCTTCCCCCAGCGCAGGCCCCGTGCTCTCCGCCTCTCTCCGAGCGATGGTGACGAGGATGATGGCAAACAGGGCGGCGGGAGCTTGCCCCCGATCCCCAAGAAGGACAGGACCGGGCTGATCTCCCGCGGGTCTGCCTCGGCCCCGGGGCGGACCGAAGACGCGCCTTCCGCTCCCAAGCTTCCCGAGGTTGACCCTACTAGCCGGCTTTTGGGCTTCAAATTTGGCCGGAGGCTGTTTGAGCCCACTGGCGACGACCTGTAAGCGCATGATTCTTGTCTTAATTTCTTGTTCTGCTGCTGAGGCTTGACGTCCGCATCTCTTGGATAGGCTGGCACCCTCAGCAAAGAAGCTGAAGGGAGCTCCTAAGGTTCCATCCGAGGCAGCTCCTCCGCCCGCGAAGGAAGGTGACCGCAACGCAAGGGCCTCTCCTGCCCGGTCGTCCTCGCGAGGCCAGGCCGAGCTCAGCCCCCATGGCCCAAGCGACTCCCGAGGTGCCTTCGCCTGCTGCCGCCTCCGAAGCCGTGGGGCCGCAGCAGGCTTTGCCTTAGGATGCTGTGGTTGAGCGGCCGTCTTCCCCTCCTACTCCACCGACTACTGTCTCTCTGGCTCCTCCCGCCGTTCTGGATCGTGCTGCTGCTGAACTGGACCGGCTACGGCAAGATCTTCTTGGCGCCGAACCTCGCTTGGTGGTCGGGCGCTTGGAGCTGGCTTCAGGATGGATTCGCTCTGACGCTTCGATTCGGGCAGTGCTGGTCCAAGCCTCGACGGCTTGCGACGAGGAGAGGCAGGCCGTCCTTGAGGCGAAGGCTGCTCGTGACGCAGCCCTGGGGGAGGTGGTCGCCGTCCGTGGCTGCTGCAAGGAGCTGGAGGAGGAGCTGCAAGGCCTGCAGGACCAGCTCGCGAAAGAGGCCCGCCTTCGCCAAGAACAAGAACAAGGCGTGAAGGCTCGCGGGGCGGCCGTCAAGGGCCGGGAGGCCAAGCTCAAGAAGCGCCATGACCGCCTGGGCGCGCTGGAGCAGGAGTTGGGGGTGACGAAGGTCGAGCTGGACAACAAGGCCCAGGTTCTTGCCGAGGACCGCGTGGCCATCGCAGAGATGGAGAAGAAGGCTCGCTCCTCACTGAAGACGCTTTACGACAGCCGCCTGGAGAGCCCGCTGGCTGGCGCCGAGTTCGGTCCCGCCAAGCTGCTTCCCTTCCTGGTTCGTGCTCTTGAAGATTTCGCCCTTGGCCTTGGCCCCACGGCCGAGGCCAAGGCGTGTGTCCTGTCTTCTGCAGCGCTGACGCGGGTCTTCACCCACATCTACCTTCGTGACCCCAGCATCGACCTCGACAGCCTGCTGGAGCCAGCAAGTGGCGAGCGTGCCGCTGCCGCTGCCGAGGCCATGAAGGGTCGCGCAGAAGCTCTGCTGGGAAAGTTCCGGGCCTTCAGCACCAAGCCGAAGCAAGGCGCTGCAGACCCTGCTGCTCCATGAGGCGAACCCACTCCGCGCTGCTCCACCGTCGTCGAGCGGTTCCGTCGTGGCTCCTGTCCTGCTTTTAATTCCTGCATATATATCATGCCTCGGGGAGGCGTTTAAACGTACGTCTGGTATTGAGATAACAGTGTGGACTGTAATATTTGCTTTTGAATTCCTTGAAATTTACGCTATTCCTTCCTACTTGCTTATGTTCTACGCCGACAGATCCCGGCCCCGCGCGTACCTCACCCAGCATTAGCCCCAACCGGAAACCAGGATGGGACCAAGGAGTGAGGGGCTACGTGACAAGTTAGGCTCCTGAGTCGCGATGCGCAGGAGTCCCCCTTGGCGCACGAACAGCAAGTAGGGAGGCGATCCTTGAAGTTTACGCTATTTCTTCCTACTTGCTTACGTTCTACGCCGGCAGAGCCCGGCCCCGCGCATACCTCACTCAGCGTTAGCCTTTCGGAACTAAGGAGTGAGGGGCTACGAGACCAGTTAGGCTCCTGAGTCGCGATGCTCAGGAGTCCCCCTTGACGCTCAAACGGCCTTCGTACCTTGGCTCCGCTCAGGGAGAGACGCGCGACGAACTAGGCCCGGGGGGGCTGGCAGGGTGGCGTGCGTCTGCGCGTGACCTAGGCGCAGCCCCCGTGCCCAGCCCCCTCGCGCGGCACTCCAGAGGGGAGGCGTTACGATGAGGCTAGACACTGAGCTCTGGGCTCCCTGAGGTTGATGCGGCCCGGCAGCCACCCTCAGTTGTTTATCACCAGCGCGGAGCATAGCGCTTCCGTATGTGTACGGGCATAGCCGCTCCTCGGCAGTGTCGTCAGCCAGCGCGGAGCATCGTGCTTCCACTGGTACGTGGGAGGGGGCTCCCCTCCGGGAGGAGCCCCCGGGGCGTGTACAGCCCCGCCCTCACAGGTGACTGGCACGGTAGGGCCTGGCGAGGTGTATCTGGGCACCTGTGAGCCAGCGCGGGACTCACCGGGCCCTACCTCTAGGCGGGTTGCGCCTGGCACTGGGCCTTATCTTGTGATGTCTTCCTGCAAATTTGGTTAGATGCCTGCACTCTACGTCCTCGGGTCCCGGCCCTCGAGCTAGTCTCAGCCGTCGCTAGTATGCCAGGTCGCGATGCCATGGACAAGGCCAGAGGGTGAGGGCTGGAAAGCCAGTAAGAGCCCTGAGTCGCGATGCTCAAGTCCCCCCCCTTTAACGTGCAAGTGGTCGACATGGAGAAGAAGAGGTGCCATGGACCGGCATCAAATAATCAAGCATGGTAGGTCGAACGCATAGCTGGAAATAAACGCAAAAGGGATACATGTCGCTAGGTCTGGCCCGAGCGACTTGGGGATGATGCAGCCCGAGGGGCGCCCCCAACAAGGTAAGCTCACGACCTGAAATAAAAGGGATACGTGCCGCAGGGACGGACCCAAGCGACCTGGGAATGATGCAGCCCTGGGGGGCGCTCCCAGCTGGAAATGAAACTTGAAAGATGTCACCTGATGATGTTGAGGACGAACGAGTGTTGGTGTAGCAGACTCGGTGGGCTGTGGAAGCCGATCCTCACGAGCCCCCAGGCCTAGGCGCCTCGGGAGGCTCCGGAGGCGCTGGTGGCTCCCCGCGGACCATCTCCATCTCCGCCAAGGCTGCGGAACGCCTGGCCTCTTGAGCCTCCATGATGCCCCTCATGAGGCGCTGGTACGTGGCAACGGCATTCGGCAAGCCGTAGGGCATGTGAATGTAGCTGTGGGGTGGACCTTCGCAGCGCCCCACTTGCGAGGGCCAGAGGCGCTCCAGAGAGGCGACTCCATTGAGCCCTGGTATGTCAATGCAGACGCACAGCCCACCATCCTCGCCTGGATGAGGAGCCACACCTGGGAGGCGACGGCCGCCTCTCATGACTCTTGACTCTTGTAGCTCCTGAATGGCCTTGCTGACGAACTCCTGTGGTCTGGCCCTCCTTGCTTTACTCCTTCTCAAGGGAAACGTGCTTCGAAACACGCCTCCATGTGGTGCCCAAGCGCATCCCTCGTGACCCTAGCCACGTCGGTGCCCCTCTAGGGGAGAGCCCCCGAGCCCTGCCTGAGGAGGGCGCCGGGCGCGCTTTCCTATGTGATGGAAGTAGGATTCCCATGGGCAGGCGTGGGCCCTGAGGGGCCTGCCTCCCGAGGGGCCGAGCCGGACGATGTCTTCTTCTTCTTGGGAGTGTTCTCGGGAAGCCTCCTGCTTTCGCAATCCGGGTCTTCTAGTGATGCGGCCTGAAAGGCTCGTTCCAGGGAACACACCGCATCCTTCTCTTCACAGGGCACCGTGATGACTCCGCAACTTCCTGGCATCTTGAGGACGTTGTAGCCGTGGTGAGTTACGGCCATGAACTTGGCCAGCGCTGGGTATCCAAGGATGGCGTTGTACGGCAGGCGAATGTGAGCGACGTCGAAGTCGATGAGCTCGGTGCGGTATTTGTCGCGTGTCCCGAAGGTGACAGGGAGGCGGACCTGCCCAATCGGGACCATGGAGCCGTCGGTGACTCCGGAGAAAGGCTTGGTTGCCTGAAGCTGGTTGTAGGGTACTTGGAGATTGTTGAATGTTTCCACGGATAGGAAGTTGAGCCCTGCCCCACCATCGATGAGGGTCCTGGTGACCAGCACATTGCTGATGATTGGGGAGCAAAGCATCGGGAGGACTCCCGCTATGGCTGCACACTTGAGTTGATCCGCTGAGCTGAATGTGATGGTGCACGCGGACCACCTGAGAGGGCGCGTGGCTTCGAGCTTGGGGAGGACTGCATTTACTTCATGGGCGAACTGCTTGAAGATGCACTGAGAGGCTGGGGCTTGAGCTCCGCCCAGGATGCAGGCGATCGCGCGTGGCTCCTGGAAGCCCCCAGCCGCCTCGTCTTGATGGCGATCCTCGTTTCTCCTTGGCTGCAGCGGCATCGGAGGGAGGCCTGCGTTGCCTTGCGGGCGATCCTCGCGAGGCTGATCCCTCCAGTCTCCCTCGCGAGGCGGGTCTTGCCAGCGGTCCTCGCGAGGTCGATCGTGCCACCCTTGGCGTGGGCCGTGGTCTTCCCAGCGTCCTGCGTTCCTTCCTCCTCCTCGGCCGTAGCCTCAGTCACCGCAGTCGGGGCGACGGCCGATCCTTCCTTCTCGCACGGCTTGGAGCTCTTGACATTCATTGGTGTTGTGGGTGTGGAGGTCATGGTACACACAGTACCGACTGCCCTTGGAAGACTCTGGCTGATCTCTTCCCTGCTTGGTGTCTGGTTCTGCCACTAGCATGGCAGCCCCCTTGCGTTTCACATCCTTGGCCTTGAGATTCTTCTCTTCTGGGTCCGCGGCAGGCAGCTCGAGGAGGGAGAGGCGCCCTTCCTTAGCCCTGGCGCACTTGGTCGCCAAGTTGAACAGCTCCAAGGAAGTGCATAGGTCTTCATGCATCGCCAGCTCCTCCTTCATCTTGACATCGCGCACGCCGTCGGAGAAGGCCGAGATGATAGCCTCCTCGGTCACCTTCGGAATCTTGAGGCGTGCGTTGTTGAAGTGATGGATGTACTTTTGCAGGGTCTCCCCGGGTTGTTGCTTGATGCAGCGCATGTCGCTCACGGCGGGTGGCCGGTCGCGAGTACCTTGGAAGTTGGCGATGAAGCGGGTGCGCATCTCGTCCCAGGAGGAGATCGTGCCCGGAACCAGGTTGAGGAGCCAGGTGCGGGTGAAGGAAATATGCCCTAGAGGCAATAATAAAGTTATTATTTATTTCCTTATATCATGATAAAGGTTTGTTATTCATGCTAGAATTGTATTAACCGGAAACATAATACATGTGTTAATACATAGACAACCAGAGTGTCACTAGTATGCCTCTACTAGACTAGCTCGTTAATCAAAGATGGTTATGTTTCCTAACCATGAATAAAGAGTTGTTATTTGATTAACGAGGTCACATCATTGGTTGAATGATCTGATTGACATGACCCATTATATTAGCTTAGCACCCGATCGTTTAGTATGTTGCTATTGCTTTATTCATGACTTATACATGTTCCTATGACTATGAGATTATGCAACTCCCGTTTGCCAGAGGAACACTTTGGGTACTACCAAACATCACAACGTAACTGGGTGATTATAAAGGAGTATTACAGGTGTCTCCAATGGTAGATGTTGGGTTGGCGTATTTCGAGATTAGGATTTGTCACTCCGATTGTCGGAGAGGTATCTCTGGGCCCTCTCGGTAATGCACATCACTTAAAGCCTTGCAAGCATTGCAACTAATGAGTTAGTTGCGGGATGATGTATTACGGAACGAGTAAAGAGACTTGCCGGTAACGAGATTGAACTAAGTATTGGGTACTGACGATCGAATCTCGGACAAGTAACATACCGATGACAAAGGGAACAACGTATGTTGTTATGCGGTCTGACCGATAAAGATCTTCGTAGAATATGTAGGAGCCAATATGGGCATCTAGGTCCCGCTGTTGGTTATTGACCGGAGACGTGTCTCGGTCATATCTACATTGTTCTCGAACCGTAGGGTCCGCACGCTTAACGTTACGATGACAGTTATTATGAGTTTATGCATTTTGATGTACCGAAGGTTGTTCGGAGTCCCGGATGTGATCACGGACATGACGAGGAGTCTCGAAATGGTCGAGACATAAAGATTGATATATTGGAAGCCTATGTTTGGACATCGGAAGTGTTCCAGGTGAAATCAGGATTTTACCGGAATACCGGGAGGGTTACCGGAACCCCCCGGGAGCCAAATGGGCCATAGTGGGCCTTAGTGGAAAGGAGAAAGGGACTGCCCTAGGTGGCCGCGCGCCTCCCCCCCTTCCCCTAGTCATATTAGGACTAGGAGAGGTGGCCGGCCCCCTCTCTCCCTCTCCACCTTGAGGAGTCCTAGTCCAAGGGGGGGAATCCTACTCCCGGAGGGAGTAGGACTCTCCTGGCGCGCCAAGGGCTTGGCCGGCCAGCCCCTCCCCCTAGATCCTTTATATACGGAGGCAGGGGCACCCCATTGACACACAAGTTGATCCTTGAGATCGTTCCTTAGCCGTGTGCGGTGCCCCCTTCCACCAAATTCCACCTCGATCATATTGTTGCAGTGCTTAGGCGTAGCCCTACGTCAGTAGTACATCAAGATCGTCACCACGCCGTCGTGCTGACGGAACTCTTCCCCGACGCTTTGCTGGATCGGAGCCCGGGGATCGTCATCGAGCTGAGCGTGTGCTAAGAACTCGGAGGTGCCGGAGTAACGGTGCTTGGATCGGTCGGACCGGGAAGAAGACGTACGACTACTTCCTCTACGTTGTGTCAAACGCTTCCGTTGCGATCTACAAGGGTACGTAGATCATACTCTCCTCTTGTTGCTATGCATCACCATGATCTTGCGTGTGCGTAGGAATTTTTTTGAAATTACTACGTTCCCCAACAGTGGCATCCGAGCCTAGGTTTTTATGGTTTGATGTTATTTGCACGAGTAGAACACAAGTGAGTTGTGGACGATACAAGTCATACTGCCTACCAGCATGTCATACTTTGGTTCAGCGGTATTGTTGGACGAGACGATCCGGACCAACCTTACGCGTACGCTTACGCGAGACCGGTTCCCTCGACGTGCTTTGCACATAGATGGCTTGCGGAAGACTGTCTCTCCAACTTTAGTTGAACCGAGTGTGGCTACGCCCGGTCCTTGAGAAGGTTAAAACAGAGTCTATTTGACAAACTATCATTGTGGTTTTGATGCGTAGGTAAGATGAGTTCTTGCTTAAGCCCGTAGCAGCCACGTAAAACTTGCAACAACAAAGTAGAGGACGTCTAACTTGTTTTTGCAGGGCGTGTTGTGATGTGATATGGTCAAGACATGATGCTAAATTTTATTGTATGAGATGATTATGTTTTGTAATCGAGTTATCGGCAACTGGCAGGAGCCATATGGTTGTCGCTTTATTGTATGCAATGCAATCGCGATGTAATGCTTTACTTTATTACTAAGCGGTAGTGATAGTCGTGGAAGCATAAGATTGGCGAGACGACAACGATGCTATGATTGAGATCAAGGTGTCGCGCCGGTGACAATGGTGATCATGACGGTGCTTCGGAGATGGAGATCACAAGCACAAGATGATGATGACCATATCATATCACTTATATTGATTGCATGTGATGTTTATCTTTTTATGCATCTTATCTTGCTTTGATTGACGGTAGCATTATAAGATGATCTCTCACTAAATTATCAAGAAGTGTTCTCCCTGAGTATGCACCGTTGCAAAAGTTCTTCGTGCTGAGACACCACGTGATGATCGGGTGTGATAGGCTCTACGTTCAAATACAACGGGTGCAAAATAGTTGCACACGTGGAATACTCAGGTTATACTTGACGAGCTATGCATATAAGATATGACCTCGGAACACAGAGACCGAAAGGTCGAGCGTGAATCATATAGTAGATATGATCAACATAACGATGTTCACCATTGAAAACTACTCCATATCACGTGATGATCGGTTATGGTTTAGTTGATTTGGATCACGTGATCACTTAGAGGATTAGAGGCATGTCTATCTAAGTGGGAGTTCTTAATTAATTTGATTAACTGAACTTAAACTTATCATGAACTTAGTATCTGATAGTATCTTACTTGTTTATGTTGATTGTAGATAGATGGCTCGTGCTGTTGTTCCGTTAAATTTTAATGCGTTCTTTGAGAAAGCAAAGTTGAAAGATGATGGTAGCAATTACACGGACTGGGTCCGTAACTTGAGGATTATCCTCATTGTTGCACAGAAGAATTACGTCCTGGAAGCACCGCTAGGTGCCAGGCCTGCTGCTAGAGCAACACCAGAAGTTATGAACGTCTGGCAGAGCAAAGCTGATGACTACTCGATAGTTCAGTGTGCCATGCTTTACGGCTTAGAACCGGGACTTCAACGACGTTTTGAACGTCATGGAGCATATGAGATGTTCCAGGAGTTGAAGTTAATATTTCAAGCAAATGCCCGGATTAAGAGATATGAAGTCTCCAATAAGTTCTATAGCTGCAAAATGGAGGAGAACAGTTCTATCAGTGAGCATATACTCAAAATGTCTGGGTATAATAATCACTTGATTCAATTGGGAGTTACTCTTCCAGATGATTGCGTCATTGACAGAATTCTCCAATCACTGCCACCAAGCTACAAGAGCTTCGTGATGAACTATAATATGCAAGGGATGACCAAGACTATTCCCGAGCTCTTCGCAATGCTAAAAGCTGCGGAGGTAGAAATCAAGAAGGAGCATCAAGTTTTGATGGTTAACAAAACCACTAGTTTCAAGAAAAAGGGCAAAGGGAAGAAAAAGGGCAAAGGGAAGAAAAAGGGGAACTTCAAGAAGAACGGCAAGCGAGTTGCTGCTCAAGAGAAGAAACCCAAGTCTGGACCTAAGCCTGAAACTGAGTGCTTCTACTGCAAGCAGACTGGTCACTGGAAGCGGAACTGCCCCAAGTATTTGGCAGATAAGAAGGATGGCAAGGTGAACAAAGGTATATGTGATATACATGTTATTGGTGTGTACCTTACTAATGTTCGCAGTAGCACCTGGGTATTTGATACTGGTTCTGTTGCTAATATTTGCAACTCAAAACAGGGACTACAGAATAAGCGGACACTAGCAAAGGACAAGGTGACGATGCGCGTGGGAAATGGTTCCAAAGTCGATGTGATCGCAGTTGGCACGCTACCTCTACATCTACCTCCGGGATTAGTATTAGACCTAAATAATTGTTATTTGGTGCCAGCATTGAGCATGAACATTATATCTGGATCTTGTTTGATGCGAGACGGTTATTCATTTAAATCAGAGAATAATGGTTGTTCTATTTATATGAGTAATATCTTTTATGGTCATGCACCCTTGAAGAGTGGTCTATTTTTGATGAATCTCGATAGTAGTGATACACATATTCATAATGTTGAAACCAAAAGATGCAGAGTTGATAATGATAGTGCAACTTATTTGTGGCACTGCCGTTTAGGTCATATCGGTATAAAGCGCATGAAGAAACTCCATACTGATGGACTTTTGGAGTCACTTGATTATGAATCACTTGGCACTTGCGAACCGTGCCTCATGGGCAAGATGACTAAAACACCGTTCTCCGGAACTATGGAGAGAGCAACAGATTTGTTGGAAATCATACATACGGATGTATGTGGTCCGATGGATGTTGAGGCTCGTGGCGGATATCGTTATTTTCTCACCTTCACAGATGATTTGAGCAGATATGGGTATATCTACTTAATGAAACACAAGTCTGAAACATTTGAAAAGTTCAAAGAATTTCAGAGTGAAGTTGAAAATCATCGTAACAAGAAAATAAAATTTCTACGATCAGATCGTGGAGGAGAATATTTGAGTTACGAGTTTGGTGTACATTTGAAAAATTGTGGAATAGTTTCGCAACTCACGCCACCCGGAACACCACAACATAATGGTGTGTCCGAACGTCGTAATCGTACTTTACTAGATATGGTGCGATCTATGATGTCTCTTACTGATTTACCGCTATCGTTCTGGGGATACGCTCTAGAGACGGCCGCATTCACGTTAAATAGGGCACCATCTAAATCCATTGAGACGACGCCTTATGAACTATGGTTTGGCAAGAAACCAAAGTTGTCATTTCTTAAAGTTTGGGGCTGCGATGCTTATGTGAAAAAGCTTCAACCAGATAAGCTCGAACCCAAATCGGAGAAATGTGTCTTCATAGGATATCCAAAGGAAACTGTTGGATACACCTTCTATCACAGATCCGAAGGCAAGACTTTTGTTGCTAAGTTCGGAAACTTTCTAGAGAAGGAGTTTCTTTCGAAAGAAGTGAGTGGGAGGAAAGTAGAACTTGACGAGGTAACTGTACCTACTCCTTTATTGAGAAGTAGTACATCACAGAAAACTATTTCTGCGACACCTACACCAATAAATGAGGAAGCTAATGATGATGGTCATGAAACTTTAGATCAAGATACTACTGAACCTCGTAGATCAACCAGAGTGAGATCCGCACCAGAGTGGTACGCTAATCCTATTCTGGAAGTCATGTTACTAGACCTTGATGAACCTACGAACTATGAAGAAGCAATGGTGAGCCCAGATTCCGCAAAGTGGCTTGAAGCCATGAAATCTGAGATGGGATCCATGTATGAGAACAAAGTATGGACTTTGGTTGACTTGCCTGATGATCGGCAAGCAATTGAGAACAAATGGATCTTTAAGAAGAAGACTGACGTTGATGGTAATGTTACTGTCTACAAAGCTCGACTTGTCGCAAAAGGTTTTCGACAAGTTCAAGGGATTGACTACGATGAGACTTTCTCACCCGTAGCGATGCTTAAGTCTGTCCGAATCATGTTAGCAATTGCCGCATTTTATGATTATGAAATTTGGCAGATGGATGTCAAAACAGCATTCCTGAATGGATTTCTGGAAGAAGAGTTGTATATGATGCAACCGGAAGGTTTTGTCGATCCAAAGGGAGCTAACAAAGTGTGCAAGCTCCAGCGATCCATTTATGGACTGGTGCAAGCCTCTCGGAGTTGGAATAAACGCTTTGATAGTGTGATCAAAGCATTTGGTTTTATACAGAATTTCGGAGAAGCCTGTATTTACAAGAAAGTGAGTGGGAGCTCTGTAGCATTTCTAATATTATATGTGGATGACATATTACTGATTGGAAATGATATAGAATTTCTGGATAGCATAAAGGGATACTTGAATAAAAGTTTTTCAATGAAAGACCTCGGAGAAGCTGCTTACATATTAGGCATAAAGATCTATAGAGATAGATCAAGACGCTTAATTGGACTTTCACAAAGCACATACCTTGACAAGATTTTGAAGAAGTTCAAAATGGATCAAGCAAAGAAAGGGTTCTTGCCTGTGTTACAAGGTGTGAGATTGAGTAAGACCTAAAGCCCGACCACTGCAGAAGATAGAGAGAAAATGAAAGATGTTCCCTATGCTTCAGCCATAGGCTCTATCATGTATGCAATGCTGTGTACCAGACCTGATGTGTGCCTTGCTATAAGTTTAGCAGGGAGGTACCAAAGTAATCCAGGAGTGGATCACTGGACAGCGGTCAAGAACATCCTGAAATACCTGAAAAGGACTAAGGATATGTTTCTCATATATGGAGGTGACAAAGAGCTCACCGTAAGAGGTTACGTTGATGCAAGCTTTGACACTGATCCGGACGATTCTAAATCGCAAACCGGATATGTGTTTACATTAAACGGTGGAGCTGTCAGTTGGTGCAGTTCTAAACAAAGCGTCGTAGTGGGATCTACATGTGAAGCGGAGTACATAGCTGCTTCGGAAGCAGCAAACGAAGGAGTCTGGATGAAGGAGTTCATATCCGATCTAGGTGTCATACCTAATGCATCGGGTCCAATGAAAATCTTTTGTGATAATACTGGTGCAATTGCCTTGGCAAAGGAATCCAGATTTCACAAAAGGACCAAACACATCAAGAGACGCTTCAACTCCATCCGGGATCTAGTCCAGGTGGGAGACATAGAGATTTGCAAGATACATACGGATCTGAATGTTGCAGACCCGTTGACTAAGCCTCTTCCACGAGCAAAACATGATCAGCACCAAGACTCCATGGGTGTTAGGATCATTACAGTGTAATCTAGATTATTGACTCTAGTGCAAGTGGGAGACTGAAGGAAATATGCCCTAGAGGCAATAATAAAGTTATTATTTATTTCCTTATATCATGATAAAGGTTTATTATTCATGCTAGAATTGTATTAACCGGAAACATAATACATGTGTGAATACATAGACAACCAGAGTGTCACTAGTATGCCTCTACTAGACTAGCTCGTTAATCAAAGATGGTTATGTTTCCTAACCATGAACAAAGAGTTGTTATTTGATTAACGAGGTCACATCATTGGTTGAATGATCTGATTGACATGACCCATTATATTAGCTTAGCACCCGATCGTTTAGTATGTTGCTATTGCTTTATTCATGACTTATACATGTTCCTATGACTATGAGATTATGCAACTCCCGTTTGCCAGAGGAACACTTTGGGTACTACCAAACATCACAACGTAACTGGGTGATTATAAAGGAGTATTACAGGTGTCTCCAATGGTAGATGTTGGGTTGGCGTATTTCGAGATTAGGATTTGTCACTCCGATTGTCGGAGAGGTATCTCTGGGCCCTCTCGGTAATGCACATCACTTAAAGCCTTGCAAGCATTGCAACTAATGAGTTAGTTGCGGGATGATGTATTATGGAACGAGTAAAGAGACTTGCCGGTAACGAGATTGAACTAAGTATTGGGTACTGACGATCGAATCTCGGACAAGTAACATACCGATGACAAAGGGAACAACGTATGTTGTTATGCGGTCTGACCGATAAAGATCTTCGTAGAATATGTAGGAGCCAATATGGGCATCCAGGTCCCGCTATTGGTTATTGACCGGAGACGTGTCTCGGTCATGTCTACATTGTTCTCGAACCGTAGGGTCCGCACGCTTAACGTTACGATGACAGTTATTATGAGTTTATGCATTTTGATGTACCAAAGGTTGTTCGGAGTCCCGGATGTGATCACAGACATGACGAGGAGTCTCGAAATGGTCGAGACATAAAGATTGATATATTGGAAGCCTATGTTTGGACATCGGAAGTGTTCCAGGTGAAATCAGGATTTTACCGGAATACCGGGAGGGTTACCGGAACCCCCCGGGAGCCAAATGGGCCATAGTGGGCCTTAGTGGAAAGGAGAAAGGGGCTGCCCTAGGTGGCCGCGCGCCTCCCCCCTTCCCCTAGTCCTATTAGGACTAGGAGAGGTGGCCGGCCCCCTCTCTCCCTCTCCCCCTTGAGGAGTCCTAGTCCAAGGGGGGGAATCCTACTCCCGGAGGGAGTAGGACTCTCCTGGCGCGCCAAGGGCTTGGCCGGCCAGCCCCTCCCCCTAGATCCTTTATATACGGAGGCAGGGGCACCCCATAGACACACAAGTTGATCCTTGAGATCGTTCCTTAGCCGTGTGCGGTGCCCCCTTCCACCAAATTCCACCTCGATCATATTGTTGCAGTGCTTAGGCGTAGCCCTGCGTCAGTAGTACATCAAGATCGTCACCACGCCGTCGTGCTGACGGAACTCTTCCCCGACGCTTTGCTGGATCGGAGCCCGGGGATCGTCATTGAGCTGAACGTGTGCTAAGAACTCGGAGGTGCCGGAGTAACGGTGCTTGGATCGGTCGGACCGGGAAGAAGACGTACGACTACTTCCTCTACGTTGTGTCAAACGCTTCCATTGCGATCTACAAGGGTACGTAGATCATACTCTCCTCTCGTTGCTATGCATCACCATGATCTTGCGTGTGCGTAGGAATTTTTTTGAAATTACTACGTTCCCCAACAGCGGGCCCCGTCCTTAAGCGCCATGGGAAACCAGTTCGCCATGACCTTCTCGTCTCCATTGGTAGCTTCGATGCCCAGCTCGTAGAACTGGAGGAACTCCGCAGGGTCGTCCGTGCGGTCGTAACGAGGAGGCAGGTCTGGCTTGAACTTGTCGGGCCATGTGACGCTGCATAGTTCGGTGGTGAAGGCACGGCAGCCTGCTGTGGCCATGGGAGGTCTTGGGTGACGGAGAGCTTGGTCTTGCAGGTCCCCACTCGTTGCCGCTGGGAGCAGCACGGGGTCTTGACGTGCGGGAGCAGGAGCATAGTCGCGACATGCTGGAGCAGGGAGCGCCCAGGCAGCTTCTTGCGGGCGAGGGACTTCTTGGCAGCTCTGCTCTTGCCGCGCTGGCACCTGACGGAACGGGTTCCGCCCAGGGGCCACGCGCCTTGGAGCCGGGGCGCCTTCTTGAGGAGGAGGCGGTTGTGGCGCCCCCGGAGCTTAGTCGCCCGTGCGGGGCGGGGTGTGGTGCAGCGGAAAGGACGGCGCGGGAGAGCCCCCCGTGGAGCGGACGAGCTCGGCGACGCGGTCAAGCCATTCTTCATAGACGTCGTCAATGGGACGGTAGCGCAGGAGCTCGTTTGCCACGATGAGCGCAGCTCGAGCCTCCATGGGTGCGTGGAGCGCACGGGACGAAGAACCAGCTGGGGTGAGCGAGGGGGTGGCGGTGCGGCCGTCTTGCCGCACGGACGAATGCTGAGACGACGCTTGCTGCTCGTTCCCCGCTGGGCCGGTGGCGGCGTTGACGGCAGGTGACGGGGAACGGCGAGGACGCCCGCCGACAGGAGCTGTATGGGCGACGCGGGAAGCGAGAGCGGCTCGGTGCTCAGCGCGGGCCCGACGAGCGTCAGACATGGACGCGATGATCGGAGGAGAACGGGGTGGTGGAAGATGAATTCCGGCGCACCCCTACCTGGTGCGCCAAATGGCGGATTTAGGGTTCCGGCAGACCCTTGAGGTTCGAAAACTGGGGTGCGCGTGGAGATTTCTCCTTCTACCTACCTGTACCCCTCCGCCTCGCTAAGATCTAAGCTATGAAAAGAACAGCACAAGAGACACGAGGTTTATACTAGTTCGGGCCACCGTTGTGGTGTAATACCCTACTCCAGTTTGTGATGTGGTGGATTGCCTCTTGGGCTGATGATGATGAGTAATACAAGGAAGAACAGCCTCGCGAGGATCCGTTCTTGGCTGGGGCAATGAACTGCTAGGAGGAGTTCGGTCACCCTTCTCTCTCTCTGATTCTAATTCCTATTCCCTTCTCATTCTATCTGTACCTGTCCTTGATCCTTCTTCCCCCCTCTACCCAGGGGGTGGCTAGTCCTATTTATAGGCAAAGGCCCTGGGCCTCTTCCCAAATATTGAGCGGGAAGGGCGCCAACAATTGGCCATTTTGAAGGGGAACATACAGTACACTTATTCTGACTAAAGTTGGTCCTCGCCTGCCAAAGGCTCTAGTGGTGACGCTGGCTTGGGCTCCACAATGACTTCTTCCTTGTCGCGGGGCTGGTCTTGGTCTCGTTGCACCAAAATGGGTGCCTTTGCTTGATACTCCCGCTTGCGCTTGCTCCCTTTGCACCAAAGAGGAAAGAAGGACACTGCGCGGGCTAGCGCCCGCCTGGCGCCCTTGGTCGTCATGGCTTGCGTCATGGGCACCTCGTGAGGTACCCCGCCTTGATCTCTCCACCTCCTCACGAGCCAGCCTGATGAGGCCGCGCCCAAGGAAGCTCCTTGTCGTCCGCCCCGCGAGGCTTGGCCCCTCGCGAGGGTCTTGGGTCTGTGTTGATGAAGATGGGCCATGCTGGGCCCCATTTGAGCCACGCCGCGGGCCGCAGGCAGGCAAGTCTGGGGACCCCCGTTCCCAGAACGCCGACAAGAACCATCGTAATTGTTGCTGAAACAGATGTGTCCTCACTAGTTTTTTCATGAATATGGCATGGTAAGACATAAGTTGTCACGGTTTATCATACGAGCAGTGTGTGTTTTGATGAAATAGAGCACTCGTTCGAGAACCGTGCACCGACGTATACATAAGTACTTGTAAACACTTTTGGTGCTACCCCACTTGTAAGCAGTTGTGCAAAACACGACACATTGGCTCAACTCGCTTCAACACTAGGCTATCGACCAGCTAACAATCAACAATCTGTTGTCTGACATATAAGCAACTAGGTATCTTGTTACAGTGGTTCATGCAGTTAATTGAGGCCACAATGTAATAAATTCCAAACGTTCACACGCTAGTCCAGCGCTCATGTGGAACACTCACACTTGAAAATCATAAGTTAAGCAATTTTATACATCTCAATGATTCATAGAACATAACAAACATATACTAGTTCACATCAAAATACAAAGTTGTGAGAAGGTTTACAAATCAGGAAAAAACAAGCAAGGCTTCTCTGAGCAAAGGGCCTCCCGGCAGGCTTAAATTTCCTAGAATTCACTCTGGTTTTTTCTTGTTGCCACCATCCAGGGTTAGGTTCTCTCATTCCAGAATAACCAATTATAATTGTGGTCTTAGCTGGAATGCTGAACTGAACCATGCAGTGTACTGACCAGCTGAAATGCTTGTGCATTCCACTAAATTTAAGCACCGCTATTTGCCGAAATAAGCAGACCACAATGCCTCTTGTCCGTGCACCTGTCCAAAAAACCGCCGTGCAGTCGTGCCAGCTAGTCCTCGATCCATGGATGAACTGGTAGAATGTGCATTCCGGACTAGGATGCAGTTGTTTTCGCTCGTCCCTACACTGCAATCAGCAAGTAAAACGTACGAATCAGCTTATTTTAGATTGTGTTGGTCATTCTACCATAGTTACTACCAATGTAGGGATACCTTGAAGACGGTAGGTTAGACGACGGCAACGAGGGATAGTCATCTCATTTTGCGCAGTTGTACTAAAACTGAAGTGTGTGGTTTTGATTGCGCAGATAGAAACGATACGGAGACAGACATCCCGAAATGATATGGAGAGAAACATCCCTGTTTGTGCAAATATGAAATACGGTTATTTAAACAGTGACAGATATTACTACTTTCCCCCGTTTCCTCTTAGAACCAAGTTCTAGATTCATGCTACAGCTTTCCCACTTTCTTCCCTGTTTGAACCAACGCTTTGAGTGAACTATATGAACTAGCTTTACTTCTAATAATAGTAGAAGTCTAGGTGGCTTTGGAACAACGGACGAAAGTAGAAAAGGATTCACATGAAGGGAGCTGGGCAATAGAGCAAGGCAGGTTTCGAAGGAATATATACCTGAGGGTCGTCGGCATGTGGCAAACACGGCGTCGGGAGGGCGCATCTTGGCCACAATACCGCAGGGAGGAAGAAGGGGTCGGAGGCCCTCCCGAGCCGGCGCTCTCTCGGAGAGAACAGCATGGCCGCCGATCAGGATGCACGGGAAGCCGTTGGTCTCCTCCCTCGCCGCCGACGACAGTGTGAACGATGCACCTACACCCCTGCCCCGGTCGAGGTTGTCCGGCCGGATTTGTGACCAGCCGTGAGCTGAGAGAGAGTGTGGCCACCTATGTGTTGCTTAGATCTGGAGAACATGAGAGAGCGAACGGGAGGAACCCTAGTAAAGCAAGCGCTAAGGCTCCTTCTTTTGTATATAGTGGAGTGATTTTGTTGTACTAGCTTTAAAAAAATACGCTCCTACGTGTACCCGCGAGTGGGTGTGAGAGAACTAGTGCGTGTGTGCGCCGCTTCTCTTCGTGAGAGTACAATATAATATGCCCAAGGAACGTTTGCCGCAAGAGTAATAGTATAAGTGTGTGACGTGTGAGCTAAAATAAGATGTGTGCACCGTCTTTTGTTTTTTAGAAGTTCTGAGGGTAGGGTGTGAAGAGCACATATGTGCATGACGTCTACCTGCAGATAGACGGTGGGTGCGACGTGCGAGTCTGCGAGAGGACTCGGGAGAGTCGTGACTCCTGAGGGTGCGTGTGCGTGAGAGAGAGGGGGGCACGTATCAATGCAATGCACGTGTCTGTAAATCATTATCCGACAAACATTCGCTACAATCCTTTTCCTGACGAATGCCATAAGAACCGTTAGATCGGCATCCAACAGTGTCAGTTTTGCCATGTCATATAACAGAACAGCCACTCCTCCTACACACAAATCTTCCACGTGAGTGTTAGCAACTGTTGTATGCTCCCTCTGCTCCGAAATGCAGTGCATATAGCTTTATTGAAAATTCGAACCTCGCAAACTTTTACCGAGTTTTCGTGTACCAAATTGCACATGTAGAATACCATGTATATATCATTTCATTCATCTTCGAGAGGTAACTATAAATATGGGTGAGGAGTCTACAAAGAAAGACCATCATATCACCCGCAGCAATTTCAAGCATCCTTTAGTGTCGAGGAATATCATAGGAACTCTATATGATATGATTTTTATATGATTTTTTCCTTTAGAGCCGATTGTTCATAGGAATAGATTCATATACTCCACATTTCAAAGGAAATAAACATGATATCATTTCTATTGCTTTAGAGCCACTTGGTTGATATGAATGGCTTCCTATACTCCCTTAATTTCAAAGGAAAATAAATTAGCGTATATTCAATAGAAAAGTTCCTATGATATGAACCAAATTACATCTCTTTTCTAATCCCTCCTCATAGGAATTGAGATCCATGTCATCTCTAGATTCAATAGAAAAGTTCCTATGATGTGAACCAAATGACATCTCTTTTCCAATCCCTACTCATAGGAATTGAGATGCTCCATGTCATCTCTTTCCCTACAACTCCCATGCATACATCTTCTATTCCTAAATAGATAGTACAACCCACTAGTAGCTTTTTTCCAATACATGCAATTATGGCACAAGAACTATATAGTGTGCCAATAACTTTGAAAGATGGTCGCTGGATGAAGCTAACCAAACAGTGCGGAGATAGGCAAATCCAAGCACTACTGGCCATTGGATATCATCAACATTCCACCAGATCTGCCACATGTACAATTTAGAAGACTCCATGGTTGAACTTAAGCATAATGCACAAACCTCAAAACACAAGCACTTCTCCTTTGTTCTAGAATCTTTTGTATCATAATTGATTATTATTTTTCTAAATGAATTGCCATTATTTGTTTTTTACTTTATGATTTACAATGCACAACCCCATGAATCTTAACATTTTTATAAAACTAAATGATTTTGAATTAGATGAACTATAAGAACTAAAAAAACATCTACATCATGCATATATGACTCAAAGCTTTACATGCTATAGTGTGTATTTATTCATAATTTGGTTTAGAAATCTCATGCGTTCAATACATGTGTACCTTAGTAGTTTTGAGTAGAGTAGAAAATTTCACGCGGCCCCGGGTATATCAAAATGCAGGGCCCATGCATCATTGCCTTTCGGTCGGACCTGCGTCCACAAGTTTTTGTACGTACTATATCTCCACTGGTCCCCGAACCCAAAATGTTGCCTCGTTCCCGTAAAACCAAGCGGCCCACACATATTTAAGGCGTCAACTCGAACCCGTTTACTACGACGTGGCCCCGCACGTCGTAGTACTCCTACAAACCCTACCGCCGCACTCATCATCGGGTTTCTTCAAGAGGACGAGGGAGAAGCTGATTTGTAGTGGAGGCGCTTTCAAAAAAAGGATCTGTAGTGGAGACCCCTACCCTAGGGTGCCCTAGGTAGCTGTCGCACGCATCATTGTTTTCTCTTTTCTTTATGCTCTTCCGCCCTAGAGTGAAATGATGGTTGCTTCGTCCGTCCAGCTTAATGCGGGAAAGGTGGGGCTTTGTGATTTGACCCCTGATCGCTCTTTTTCTACTACTGCGGCGCTACGACCGGGGTGCCTCCAATTCCAACCGCTGCTCCGAACTGTAATTTGGTGCATCGCACGTGGAACAAGATGGTGGATGAGCCACATGTCGGCCAAAGGGGTCATGTTAAGTGTGTCGCCATTTCGTGTGTGGACTGACCCTGCTTGAGTTGCTACGCCAACACAACAGGAGCAGCCTACCACTTGGTTTTGCTCCTTGGTGAATCCCGACTATATTGATCTAAAAAGATACATGCTGAACTACCCTCTCCGTCTCGTTTTTTTATTTTTAGGCATCTCGGTTTATAGGGCCTGCACGTAGTTCTTGGTCATCCATTTGACTAACTAAATATGAGTTACTATGTCACAAAAAGTATATCATTGGATTCTTAAGCGGATGTAGTTGTATTTAGAAGTCGAGGGCGGGGTTTTTCCTGCGCGGTAGGCGGGGCAGTTCCACCTAGTCGGTTCGACAGAGACGCGAGAAGACGAGGGAGTAGGCTGCTGCAAACGTAGGGCTGTGTGATTTGACAGCGAGTTACTGCTGGACAGGTGGGGCCCGGTGATTTGACTTGCCATTATCATTTTAACTGTGGCGCTACGACCGGCGTGAGACTCCTGATTCCTGACCACCTCCATACAGGTGCCTCTCCCAATGCTCCACCATGTAGTAGTGGCTGGCTCTTGCATGACAGCCCACTTCTCCAATTTTTCCTTGCCTCTCTTTCCTCCACATATGCAAAAATTCCATGTAAAGCGCACTATTGTACTTACTTTTACTTGCTCCTACAGGTGCTTAAGCTTGCCACATAGGCATAAAGGCTGATGTGGCAAGTTAATCAAGAAGAGAGAGACTAGTTTGGTGACCCGAGGAAGAAACGGTGCTAAGCGCGTGTACCTAGGTGAAAAGACAATTTTGAGTCTATAGGTAATTAAATGAAGCAAACTTAGCAACACCATTTCATTGGAAGAGGTCACTCCTTGGCAAATGCAATAAATACTAGTACTCCTTGTGTCCCATAATATAAGAACGTTTTTGGCACTACACTAGTGTCAAAAACGTTCTTATATTATGGGACGGAGGGAGTACAAAGAAAGAGATAGAGAGGAGTAAAAAAATACACTTATAGCCAACCTTGTTGAAGTATGAGTGACTAAGTGATGACAATGTAAGACATGCCAACATCAGATGGCCTAACGCACCGTGTTAAATATCCAAGGGCGCGACCGCGCGACCGACGCGACGGTCGTGGTAGGCGCGACCATGATCCGGGCTGCTGGCAGCCCTTGGATCTGAGATCAAACGGTCGTATGCTAAGTTGCTGAAAATTTGCAGAATAACCCTCCAGGATAGGATATTCACCCATAGGTCTAGAATCACGCCATGCAACCGTTTGATCTCAGATCAAAGGGCTCTCGAAAGCCCGTATCATGGGAGAATGGAAAGCCACTACCTTGCCATTCGCACGCTGGCAGTTCGCTCCTACTCGTCCCCGCACGTCCTTCAATACTATGGCGGTTCGCCACTAGTCGTCCCGGCCATTCACATTACGGCAGTTCCACTAATCCTAACCCTCCTCCCAAATCCATGGCGTCCCAAATCTCCACGATCGGCGGTGAGTACAAGGTTAGAACCATCACCGGCGATGAGTTCGACGTCATCTACACCCGTTCTTCCGCGATGGTGAAAGGATGCCTTTCTCGCTTCAGACGCATGTTCGGAAACTCAGATGATGACTAGTTCGCTGGGCTAGATGTTGAGTACACCACAGTCCTGGGACGATAGAAGGATCTAAAGGATGAAGAGAGGAAGAAGCCCGCCGTGATCCAGGTTTGCGTACATAACGTTTGCTTGGTCTACCACATATGCCATGCCGACGTTGAGTGCCAGGATTTTAAGAACTTCCTCAAGGACAAAACAGTGAAATTCGTTATTGTAGACTTTAAGAATGACAAAGAAGTCCTGGGTCGGATAGGCCTCGTTGTAGGCAACCCCTTCGACCTCCAGAAGAATTGGCTGGTGCCCTCTCGTCAGACTTCAATGCTAACCCTGGCAGGAGCCATGGTTCATCCTTCGTACCGTAAACTGGAGAAACCTCATTACACGTTTCATCGTCATGCATGGCAGCGGAATGTACTAGATATAGACCACATCCACTACGCTGCAATGGATGGCTACCTTTGTTTCAATATCTACAAGGGTTAGATGAAGAGCAACAACCAAGTGTGCAGTTCAAGCAAAGAAGTATCGACCAAGAGGAAGAGGGACAAGGACGAAGTCAAGGACGTGGACGAGGACTCCGAGTAAGGTGGCAGTGTCGTTGCTCATGGTGGTTCTAAACTTCTAATGCAGTGTCTACCGGATTCCTTGCATAGTTTAATTTCAGGTGTGCTTAGTTTAATTTGAGGGGTGTGTTGTGCTGAGCCCCCAACAGAACTATGTTATGTTTCTTCTCGTTACTTTAACTCTTCAGTATGTACATACTACTAGTATTTCTTTAATAGAATTTAACACCCCAATTAAGCACATACTAGCTTTTTTAATAGTACTATATGCATAATTTGGCGATGAGCGTTCTCTATATGTACCACCTTTTTTTAATTTCAATTTTTGCTCCATGGCGCAATCCATCGATAGTACTATTGTACAAAAGTATACATTTTTTAAAAGGCTAGAGTACTGTTCATCACATATATAGCCAGTTAAATTCTCAACCTAGAATGACGTGCATGCCATGTAGTAAACCGATACGGAGGAAGTATAGTAAAAATGAGGTGATTTTACTGAGCGGTCGGCGGGGGAGCATGGCCTGTCATGCGGTCCCACGTGTCACGATGTACCAAGGCGATGCGCGTGTCCCTCTTGATGCAGAAGCAATACTACGTGGTTTGAGATGATGGCGAACCGAAGTGTGAAATAATGGTTGCTTCGTCCGTCTGGGAAGGTGTGGCATTGTGATTTGACGTCTCATTGCTCATTGCTACTACTGGGCCGGTACGAGTGGGGTGCGTCCCCCTACTATTCTGCACTGTTATTTGGTGCTTGACACATTGACCCAGTTGCTATATGTCCCACATGTCGGCGAAAGGAAGTACAGAATTCATGAAAGGGAGCGTCGACGGAGGAGTATACTATAGAATTCATGAAAGGGAGCGACTTAGTTTTGGAAAAATCTGTTTTTACGGAGTACGTACCCACTAGGGTTTATAGGGCTCATCTAAAAACATTCGTTTTTCCGTTTGATAAGTCTCAATTCTTCTATACTAGTAGTAGTACCATTACATGTTGGATTTCGAGGTGCGTTAGATCACCCGACGCAAGCAGTGTCAAGAGGAAACTAACCAATGCATGTACAAGTTCATGGAAATTTAGTGGTCATTCATGCATTCGTTATAATTAATGCCTTGGTAAACATAACTTCTTGAGAAGAATGAGCGTACTAATTACTTGTGCAAACTACGAAATTAATTCGACCACTCACCGTCTACCTTGGTTGGAGAGATTTTGAAATTGAGCCATAAACTGGAAAGGAGGGAATATTAACTTTTGTCTCGATTACTATTTGTGGCCTTGTATAGATGCAAAATGTATTTTTTTTATAGTGGCCTTGTATAAGTAAATGGAGGGAGTACTAACCAAAGTACGTAGTAGGGACGAGGAGTAAACGGAGGGAGTAGTAAAATTTTCTCCTCGTGTTGCGAGCCACCACGCACGTGGGCGAGGGAGCGGGCCTAAAGGCGTACAGTAGTAGTAGTACTACTACTAATCGTAAGCAAGCTTCACCTCATCCTGCGAGCCACCGCGCCCGTGGGTGGGGGAGACGGCGTACTAAGCAAGCTTCTCCTCATTCTGCGAGTTGACGGGACACATCAAAAGTAGTCCAGTGTATAGAGCCTTGCCTCTAAGGTAGGCCCCACATGGTTTGCCTCTTTTTTTAATTTAACATAACACGTCAAGTCACAATTTGTTTGTTTGCCCGCGGTAGACGATCCTCCCTCCACCAAGTGGACAACCAGTACACGTGGCAAATTACCACGTGGGCTGCCTTTTTCGTACAGAAATGAGCTCCACCGTGTACCCGCGCGGGTGTGGTTGAGAAAGAGACGGGAGTACGTGCGCCGTGCATGCACCTCTTCTCTTCATGCACGCCCCCCACCTACGTGGTTGTGTGTGAGAGATATACAAACCTAGACATAATGCGCCGTCCATCCCCATGCCTCCGCCCAGTCCGACCACCAGTCACCACCACGCCCCACTCCTCCTCACCTTATCTCTCATCTTTCTCCCTCCATTTTTATATACAAGGGCCACTATCAAAATTACAATTTGCAGATATACAAGGCCACTAACACTAATCGATGCAATATTAATGGTGTTTGCCCCATAGTACTAGCAAAAGAGGACATTAATTATCCCTTGCATGCATGCAGGAGTTTGTAAAAAAATGCATCTTGATGTTCCGTGCAATGCACGGGCATCTTGCTAGTCCATGAAAAAACACATGGAAAAATTCCACGGCGAACGACGGATTTGAATCTGTTGGGAGGGGCTGTTTGGATCTTGCCTGAGGTAGCCAAAATATTGGTGACCCTTTTGTCCACCGGCGCCTTTGCCACCGATGAACGAGAAATGGCTCGGGTGCTCATGCTGTCATGCATCCTCCAGCGCGCACGATGGAGACAAGCTTGCACGAGCTGTGTTTTTTTGTCCCACAACACTGCCCGAGCCGCCCGCAGACCGACCGGTGACCCACAAATTATGCCATCCAACTGTAGCCGCACACATTATGACAGCAACTCAACCAACCGGACAAAATTCACGCAAACACATAGACAAACTGATATTTCATATAAACAACGACGAAAATCAAATAAAATACAGGATTTTCATACAAACATGATGGATTTCATTACATTCAAATGAACTATGCGGTGCTAGTTCTAGGCAACACAGGTATATAATACCTGGCCTAAATGGTCGCACGTTGATCGATTTGTGTTCCTCATGTCCGGCAGCACGATCACCGGACTGCCCGGAGCCCTGGAGGTATACGCTAGAGCGCAAAGGACTGCTCGCTTCCCCATTGCGCAACTGATATCATTGGCTGGTGCCGAAGATGATGGTGGCCGACACTGGTTCGAGTTCATCACGGGCCACTACTTTGCCATGGCCGGCACCGGCTCGAGTTCATCCTAACATTCCCCTCTTCCGTGGGGAACCGCAGCAATGATGTGATGTAACATAACTTCTGCAGTACTCTTAATTTTCGTGCGTGTTATTTCCCTGTTCAATTCCCCTTTGTATGTGCGCCCTAAGCCGATTGGGTAGGTTCGCCGGCGCGGATGCCCCAAGCGGCATTTTGGGGACGGATCCCCATTGGCCTGCCGGGTATGCGTGCTGCCGGGCGAGCCACCTTGCCGTTCTGAATGCGGCCGCTTGAACTATCGAGCTTGACTCGAGTCAGAATCGAGAGAGTTGTTGATCGCGGAAGGCTACCATGCCGCTCTCGACGCAGTCGCTTGAGCTATTGAGCGGACTCAAAATAGGGCAAGGGCGTTGCCTATTGCGGGAGAGCCCCCTGGCGTGCAGGTTTTCCATACAAAGGCATGACATCTCCGGGGGAAATAACCCCATATAAAAATGATAGAAATGGTCAGGGTTTGATGTGACTTTGCTTTCTGTTTGTAATCGCTCCAGCTTTGATCTTCTGGCCCTCTTCCTTCTTCAAGAGTCGTGAGGATGAAGAAGCGCTGGACTAACTGCTAAAGCCGATTCTCACAACTACAACCCCCTACCTGGCGCGCCAAAGATGTCAGTGGAAACGACATCTATGGGACCACAAGAATCCCTACTACGGTTAGCGGGGTGCGAGGCTGAGAGAAGGGCGGATCAAACAGATAGCACGCTGTTCGTTTATCTAGGTTCAGGCCGCGACGATGCGTAAAACCCTACTCCTGCTTTTGTGGATGTATATTTGTGTTCTTGAACTAGCTATGGGGCATGAGGAGCTCCAAAGAGCCGAATCCCTCTTCTAGTCGCCTCAGGCCCCCTTTTATAGGAAAAAGGGGTTGCCACAGTGGCACACAGGAGGTGGAAAGGGCACAATGTTGTGAGGTTATCCTTCGCATTACATGACAAGGCGCATTTAATGCGTCTGCTTAGGTGTCCTCTTGCTTTATCGGGGACGGGGGTGAAGTCCGTCCTGTCCGTTGCCGCTCCACCTCCTGTTGACACGCGCCCTTGCCAGCGGCGCGTGCGATGCCATGTAGGCAGGCGGGTAGCTGTGGTGGCGCGGTGGTGGGGTCTTCACGAAGATCTGCATGCCGCCACGCAGGTGCCTGCCCAGTTGGTTGGGTCGGCAGCTGCATGTTAACGGCAGTGGGGGCTTGGTCGGTGCGGGCCTGGCAGTGGCCCTGTAGATGTCCTTGGCAAGGGCCTTACCGGGGCCCCGGCAAGGGTCTTGACGTGGCGCCCGATGTCGTCCCTGGCAAGGCGCTTGCCGGGGGTGTATCGTGGTTTTCCTCGGCTGGGATCTCGCCAAGGGTCGTCGTCTTCTAGTGCTCATCTGATCTTGAATGTTTCTTCACAAAGATCTGCACGCCACCACAGAGGTGTCTCCCGAGCCCTTGCCCCAACACAGTAGACCATGGTGGGGGCTGTGGACTCAAGGGTGACTCGCTCCGTAGGCGTGGGGCGAGCTGCCGCGGCAAGGATCTTGCCGGGGCTGCTAAGGCCGACCCCGGCAAGGATCTTGCCGAGGGGGGCCTGCTTCGTCCCTTTGCTCTTTGTGGTCTTGGCCTTGGCATTGTTTCAACTATCTTGGACTTTGGTCTTACCCTGGCTCGCCTCCCTTGCCCTGCTTGGTGCGGTCGCGGGTGTGGCTCTGACTGCCCGTGCACAGTCATAGGGGTACAAAAAGTGTACCCCTCTTTTTGTACACCGACAGCTTATGATGAGACAGTCACGTGCATGGGTTAATATGAGACGCAATACTCTTATAAAGAATGCAATTTCATCCTCTCCACATGATTCTCAAGAAACAGGAAGCCTAAATGAAGATATTGAACGTAGCTCTATACCTGAAGACCACACTTCCCCTACACCACCATCACAGGTGGTTGCTCTAACTTCGCAGTGTGATATGTGGTTGCATGTTGCATACTGTGTCTAGCTTGTAATGCTTCTAATTAGGGTAAATTGCACCTGCTTAGTTTACACACTATACCTGTGAATATGACATGCCTTCCTATTTTTTGTACACACTACATCAATGTGTTAACCTTGTTCTTACATGAAACTACCTCTCTTCTGTATCCTGCATCAATCACTTACGATGAGTCACCTTTATTCGTTGCATATTGCATATTATTTCTAGCCTGTTTCCATGTATTGCTTCTAATTTGGTCAAATACATTTGTTAGGGCACCCTTTTAATTTGGCAGAGTGATATTGATTTCATCTTTCATATGGTTTCTAGCTTGCATCGATTCTAACAAGTTCAAGCACCTTGTGCTTAGTTTACACTTTATACATCATACATGTCAATATGTCACGTCGTCCTGTTTTTCATACATATTCCATCCTCCTAACATGCGGCGGCCTTACATGAAAGTAGTGTTCGTCAGTATCATGCACCAATGAGTTATGAAGAGAAAATTTTATTCCTTTTTCTTGTGGGTTTGACTTGACAAGGCAAAATCAAGAAAGAGGAAGGAAAAGAGTAAGGAAGGCGATGATGGTGGTCCTTTGCAGCAACATAAATGGAGCATCTGTACCGATTCTCCTTGTATTGATAGTGCATTACAAGGTCCAAGTCTCCGCTCCCCTACTCCACCATCCAAGGTGGTTGCTCTAACTTGGTAGTGTGATATCTGGTTCGTATTGCTCCTAATTAGTGTAAACTGCATCTGCTTAGCTTACACATGATACATGTGAATATGACACGCTTTCCTATTTTTGGTACATACTATATCTGTCTATCACACCATGTTCTTACATGAAACTACTCTTCTTGTGTATCCTGCATCAGTCACTTATGATGGGACACCTCTAAGTTGGCAGTGTGATATTGGTTTGCGTCTTGAATATGATTTCTATCATGTATTGCTTCTAGTTTGATGAACGCCACCTATGACGAGACAGTTTTAACTTGGCAGAGTGATATTGATTGCACCTTCCATATGGTGTATTGCAGTGTTTCTAATTTGTTGAAGTGCCTTCTGCTTAGTTACCACATCATAGGTGTGAATAGGTCAGGCTGTCCATTTTTTCATACAAATTCGATCCACGTATCGTGACTTTGCCTTTCATCAGAGTAGTGTTCGTCAGTATCATGCATGAATGAGTTCTGAAGAGCGAATGATATTCCTTTTTCTTGTCGGTATGACCTCACAATGCAAAATCAATAAAGCTGAAGGAAATTGGCAAGGCATTGGATGATGGTGGTCCTTCCGAGCAACTAAAACAGAGGTTCTCTACAGATTCTACTCCGCCATCCTCCCAACAAGATTCGCAAGACAACGCAAGGCTAGACAGTCAACGTAGCTATGTAGATGATGAGCACATCTCCCCTACTCCACCATCATAGGTGCTTGCTCTAACTTGGCACTATTATATGTGGTTGCGTGTTGCGTAAGATGTCTAGCTTGTATTGCTTCTCACTTTGTTGAATTGCATCTGCTTACTTTACACATAATGCCTATGAATATGACATGTGTTCCTGTTTCTACATCAGACTACTATTCTTGCATATCCCGCATCAGTCACTTATGATAAGGCACCTTTAAGTCGCCACTGTGATATTGGTTGTGTCTTGCATATGATTTCTAGCATCTACTGCTTCTAATTTGTTGAAACGCCATACAGTTTGAACTTGGCAGAATGATATTGGTTGCATCTTTCATATGGTGTCTAGCTTGCAGTGCTTCTAATTTGTTGAAATGCCTTCTGCTTAGTTACCACATCATAGGTGTGAATATGCCACACCATCCTGTTTTTCATACATATTCCATCCTCGCATCATGTGTTTGCCTTTCATTCGAGTAGTGTTCATCAGTATCATGCATGAATGAGTTCTGAAGAGCGAATTTTATTCATTTTTCTTATCGGTTTGACTGCACAATGCAAAATCATTACAGCTGATGGAAATTAGTCTTGCAGTGGATGATGGTGGTCCTTCGGAGCAACTCAAACAGGGGGTGTCTATAGATTCTACTCCGCCATCCTCCCAACAAGATTCGCAAGACAACACAAGGCTGGAAAGTCAATGTAGCTGCGTAGATGATGAGCACATCTCGCCTACTCCACCATCACAGGTGCTTGCTCTAACTTGAAACTATTATATGTGGTTGCATGTTGCGTACGATGTCTAGCTTGTATTGCTTCTAACTTGAATTGCATCTGCTGACTTTACACATAATGCATGTGAATATGACACGTGTTCCTGTTTCTAGAACATATGTGTACATGATGAGCACATCTCCCCTACTCCACCATCACATGTGCTTGCTCTTACTTGGAACTGTTATACGTGGTTGCGTTTTCCGTATGATGTGTAGTTTGTATTGCTTCTGATTATGTTGAATTGCATCTGCGTAGCTTACAACTTATACCTGCAACGATCACTTACCCATAAGACACATTTAACTTGGGACTGTGATGTAGGTTGCATCTTGCATTGTCTTCTAGCTTGTACTGCTTCTAATTTCTTGAAATGGCACTTACGACAGGACACTCTTTACCTGATAGAGTGATATTGGTTGCATGTTCATATCGTGCCTAGCTTTCATTTCTTCTAATTTTGTTGAAATGCATTCCGCTTACTATTTTTTCATACATATTCCATCCTCCTATCGTACGTGTGAATATGAAACGCTGTCTTTTTTTGTATATATTAAATCCTCCTATCCTGAGCTTGCCTTACATCAAAGTAGTGTTCGTCTGTATCATGCATCAACTAGTTATGCAGAGCTAATTTTATTCATCTTCTTGTGGTTTTGAATTCATAAGGCAATATCAGAAAATAGGAAGGAAAAGAGTAAGTTAGGGGATGTTGGTGGTACTCCGCACCGACGCAAACAGAGACTCTCTAGATTTGCCACTGCTACTGCTAATGAAGTTGAAGTCTCAAGTCTACATGATGAGTTCATCTCCCGTACTCCACCATCGCAGGTGCTTTCTTTAAGTTGACGGTGTGATAGTTGGTTTCATGTTGCATATGTTGTCTAGCCTGTATTTCTTCTATTTTGATTAAATTGCACCTGCTGAGTTTATACGTTATACATGTTCATATGACATGGCTTTCTGTGTCTAGAATACACTGCATCTCTCTAACATACCATGTTCTTACATCAAAGTACTGTTGTTGTGTATCCCGCATCAGTCACTCATGATTGGACGCTTTTAACATGGCAGTTTGATAGTGGTTGCATCTTGCATTGATTTCTACGTTGTACTACTTCTAATTTTTCGAATTGCCACTTATAAAAAGACACTTTTAACTTGGCAGAGTAATGTTGGTTGCATCTTTCATATGGGGTCTAGCTTGCATTACTTTTTTTTTCTTGAAAACCCATTTGCTTAGTTTGCACATCGTAGCTGTGAATATGTCATGCCGTCCTATTTTTCTTACATATTCCATCCTCATACAGTTGTCTTACATCAAAGTATTGCTTGTCTGTATCATGCATCAATGAGTTCTGAAGAGTGATTTTATTCTTTTGTGTTGTGGGTACAACTTGACATGGCAAAGTCAAAAAAGAGCAAGGAAAATAATATAGTAGGGAGTGTTGTTACTCGTCTGGTGAAACGGAAAAGGTTCTGCCGTCGAGATTCTGCTAGTACTTATAGTGCAGTAGAAGGTCCAAGTCGACCGGCTAAATCTACAAACACAGTATCACCTGCTCCACCAGCTACAGCATCCGCTTCAACTATACCGGCATCTCAACCAGTTACTCGTTCGTTTGCTCCGGAATTGGCCAGTTCCCAAGCTACCTTCACACCTAACACTACTTTCGAAGCACTGCTGACACAACATGACTTGGCAAGATCAGATGAACCTCATGAGCATCAACACCAAGACGGTACCTGACCGAGTCAAGTTGCAGTTGCATGCTCCTTTATATGTACTCTCACAGTTTGATGTACACTAACACTTTCCATATTCGTTGTTGAACTAGCACCACGGCGCAAGCGGAAACAGACATGAGGGATAATGCTTGACAGATTAACAAAATCTAAAGAAGGAAGAATGGAGATTCATTTTGAGGCAGGTTTAAAAAGGCCACGTGATGCTACAGAGTCAGCCAAGTTAGTATCAGAGGCAGCCGTTGCCGTTAGGTGTCATGCACGTATCCTCCCAACGTGGATCCAGTACAGGAATGAGAAAGACAATGCCCAGTTTAACACCTTCCTTGACCATTTATCCGTAAGTAATGTTATTCATCTCAATTAGTAATATTGTTTTGCTCTGTCCCATACTTTCTAGCTTTCTCCTAATAAGACTCACATTCTTTTTTCAACAGATGAGGTTCAAGTTTGATCCGAAAGATGATGCAACTAAACAAGCATGCACTCATGTTTTTCAGTCTGCTCTGCGACAGTATCGGTACCACCTTAGGAAATCTAACTTTGAAGGCAAGGCTAACAATGAAATCGCCCAAACATCTCCAGTGGAATATATTATAGATGAAGACTGGACAGCCCTCGTTAAACACTGGTCTGATCCAAAGTATCAGGTAGGCTATATGTATTTGATCAGACCACATATTGAACTTGTATTTATGTATGTGCCTACGAGTGTATCTTCTTCTAGACTAACTGTTTGAAGAACAAAACCAACCATTCTGAAGTGAAATTCCAATAGACAACAGGATTTTGTAGCTATATTGCACACTGCAAGGCTCTTGTAAATAGCTGCTACTTCCTTCTTTTTTTGTGCCATATTATCGTATCTATATTGACTTGTTCCAAATACAGAGGAAAGCCCGTGCGGACCAAAAAGAACCTGAACCGAATGCAGTGCAAATCTTCAAGGATTGCCACACCAGCAAGATGAAGGGCATCAGCACACCAGTTCAAGCATCTGTTGTAAGTCCTTACTCCTCCTGCCTTGAACTGATTGGTATTGTGATGTGTTCATTTAACTATTTGGTTTGCAGCCAATGTCAGTTACTCTGTTCACTTTTATTCACACTTTTCTAAACGTATCATTTCACCTAACATGGTTTAAAAGAGATGAAGGATATTCTTTTGGTCTTGATCTGTAATCTAGTTTTTATGTTCACGTGCGCACACAATGATAAAATAGCCTGTTTGTTTTATATCTGTTTGCCCATGATATGAATGATGTCATACTATGTTCATCCTACTTTAAACCATGTCTCTTTATCCTTAGATGTCAACGAATGTGAGGAAATAGACAATACACACTACAAAAAAAGACACATCCGTGACATATTGGGTCGAACGAAAAAAAATTATGTCATACATATGACACTTCTATGGCGATAATTGTGACAAAACCTGGTATCATCATAGATGTGGTGGGCTCCTACTTCTATGACAAAAAATCATGACAGAAAATGGGCTTTTCGTCCTGGGCGGGCCGGAGACGCAGTTGCATGACATTCTTTGGGCCGTCCATGATGGAAAAAAACATGGTAGAATCGAGGGGGAGGAAAATTTCGAGGAGTTCCCGGTTACGGTGGGAGGTCGGGGGCCGAGCGATGCGCGTGTGTGCCAGGCGTTGGCTCTAACTAAACCCGAGCGAGGCGTTGGGCTCTAACTGAACCTGAGCGACTGCACTGCAGGCTATGCGTTACTGAACCCGATATCAGGACCCCGATTCTAAGTCACACCGATCTAGCCTGTAACACCTCATATCACTTTGTGGCCTCATGCACGGTATTCCCACGGGTGTCGCCTTACCATGGCCCTGGACCGTTTGCGCCTTTTGGCTCACGTATATGATAGTGTCGCTAGCATCCGTATGACAGAGAACCCGGGCCGACATGACTAGTCGTGAAACCAAAGTGGCCCTAACTTACGGGGACAGGCATACATGAATCAACATCGAGCATGTCGGTTAGCAGCGTGCGAATCCGGGCTGTAGCACTGGACTAACAGGACTCCGGGAACAGGAATCCAGGCTGTAGCACTGGGCTAACAGGAACCTGGGCTGTAGCAGGCTATGCAGGACTCGCGTGACATCTCCCCAAAGGGACAGACACAAGAACGAAGTGAATCACATGCCGGCCAGTCAAGTGCTCCGGAGCAGTAGTGCTGGGCTAGCAGGACTCTGGTGAACCAGGCTGTAGCGGACTACTATGGCTCATGGAAGCACAAGACTACATTTCCCCATAAGAGAGGCTACCAAGGATAAACAACTAGGTTGTCGGATCCCACACATACCAAGCATTTCAATCATACACACAATATGCTTGATATGTGTGAATACAACATGGCATCACAACATAACTCTACGACTCAAGTATTTATTCATTAGGCTCCGAGGAGCCAAGTATTACAAACATGGGTCTCATGACCCAACATACGGAGCATACAAGCATCAAGCATATGCGGAAGCTTAACTTGTCTGAGTACAGACAACTACAACTGAAAAAGGCTGAGAAGCCTGACTATCTACAAGATCCTGCCGAGGGCATAAGATCGTAGCTGAGGTAACAAGCTAAACGTCGAATTCCACACGGAACTACTAGTGAGACTAAAGTCTCTCTACAAAAACATAAATTAAGCAAACGTGAGTACAAATGTACGTAGCAAGACTTACATCAGAACTAGCTACATATGCATCAGTATCAACAAAGGGGGTAGTGGAGTTTGACTGCAGCAAGCCAGCTTTGACTCGGTGGCTATCCTGAACTACGACTGCTGGTAACTCTTTTGAGGTGGCACACACGAGTCCACATATTCACCATATCAATACATCACTATGGATCCGCTCCCGTCTCCCTACGAGAAGGCCATCCATAACACTCACGCTTATCTTGCGAGTTTTAGAGTATCCACTTTCACTTGTCTATGAACTGTACATGAAACCCAGAAGTCCTTTACCGCGGGCACGACTATTCGAATAGATGATGTTAACCCTACAGGGGTGTACTTCTTCACAGACGCTCTCGCCACTTACCACCATGTACACGTCGTGTATCTTGACAACCTTCAAGCGGAAGTCTGGCGAGGGACTCGGCCACGACCTGAATAACCACACAAGTCTCTAGTCTAGGTTTATCGCCTATTCGGGTTCCATCCGCAAGGAGATCCGACTAGGGTGTCGCTCACGGCCCCAAACGATGTGTACAGGGTTCCAAGCCCACCAAACGTGCGGTGCTTGGTCTACCCGGCCACGGTGCCTAGTCTGTCCCAAGCCCACCTGTACCGGGTGCCACTTGGTAGACTACTAACACTACCTACAAACACCAGAAACTAGTTGCAACTCATGGACAGAGATCAAATTGATTAATAAGTCGAGAGGGGTCGAGTTACCCGAACCCAATGTGTGGTAGTATCTAATCATGGATCACAAACACAGAACTCAGCTCCTGAGGACGGTTTCCATGAGACAACCCACCATGTACTCCTACATGGCCTCTCACCACTACCTTTACCAAATCGTGTTCACGCAATAGCTCTCAACAGTAGGACATGTTCTCATTCCAGTTCATCCCCGATGAATCAGACCTGACTCAACTCTAAGCAATAGTAGGCATGACAAACAAGCATGAATGAGTAGGCACATCAGGGCTCAAACAACTCCTACTCATGCTAGTGGGTTTCATCTATTTACTATGGCAATGACAGGTCATGCAAAGGAAAGGGGTTCAACTACCGCAGCATGTAACAGTTGAAGCGTTGTTGTCCTAATGCAGTAAAAGAGAGCAGGAGCGAGAGATTGGGATTATATCAGAATGAACAATGGGGTTTTGCTTGCCTGGCACTTTTGAAGATAGTATAGTTCTTAATCGGTGTCATCGATCTCATCATCGGAACATACGTCTACCTAGGGGGATAACCACCGGCAAACAAGAGGGAACATAATCAATGCAATGCAACAATATGGTGCATGATCATGACATGGCAATATGTTGTGATTTGAGCTAATGCAACTAACAACGAGTTAAATGAAGTTCATTTGAATGCAAGATTCAAATTCAAACTCCATATGTGATTATTCAAATGCCATTTAATTGATTTGATCTGATCAATAGGCATAAGTTGCTCAAACATGCATGAGAATGGTACAGATGGATAGATTGGATTTTTCTGATAATTTTTCATATATAAATTATTTTATTCTGAGCTACGGTTTATTTTATATGATTTCTAGAAGTTTTGGGAATTTTTTGAAAATAATAAATCATTTTTGACTTATTAAATTCCCAGAAAGCACTACTGCGTCAGCCTGACGTCAGAATGATGTCATCAGGTCAACAGCGTCAGCCCAGGTCAAACCTGACGCTGGGACCCACTGGTCAGTGACTAGGCTAATTAACAGAGACTGTTAATGCTAATTTAATCCTAACTAATAGTGTCAGTGGGGCATGGGCCCACATGTCAGTGACTAGGGAGGGTAGTTAGTGACTAATTAGTTTAGCCTAATTTGACACGTCAGTCGGCCGGGGTTAGGCCTCCGGCGACCTCAACCGACGGCGGAGGCACGCCGAAATCTCTGTTCCGGCGACTGTCGGATTTCGGGTTCCGGCAGACCCTTGAGGTTCGAACAATGGGGTGCGTGCGGAGATTTAGCCTTCTACCTACCAGTACCCCACCCCTCGCTAAGATCTAAGCTATGGAAAGAACAACACAAGAGACACAGGGTTTATACTGGTTCGGGCCACAGTTGTGCTGTAATACCCTACTCCAGTTTGTGGCGTGGTGGATTGCCTCTTGGGCTGATGGTGATGAGCAATACAAGGAAGAACAGCCTCGCGAGGGTCTGTTGTTGGCTGGGCCGATGAACTGCTAGGAGGAGTTCAGTCACCCTTCTCTCTTTCTCTCTGATTGCTTTCTCCTCTAGTTCTAATTCTAATTCTCCGTCCCCCTACCCTGGGGGTGGCTAGTCCTATTTATAGGGGAAGGCCCTGGGCCTCTCCCCAAATATTGAGCGGGAAGGGCGCCAACAATTGGCCATTTTGAAGGGGAACATCTGGTACACTTATCCTGACTAAAGTTGGTCCTCGCCTGCCAAAGGCTCTAGTGGTGACGCTGGCTTGGGCTCCACAATGACTTCTTCCCTGCCGTTGGGCTGGTCTTGGTCTCGTTGCACCAAAATGGGTGCCTTTGCTTGATGCTCCAGCCTGCGCTTGCTCCCTTTGCACCAAAGAGGAAACGAGGACACTGCGCGGGCCGGCGCCCACCTGGCGCCCTTGGTCGTCATGGCTTGCGTCACGGGCACCTCGTGAGGTACCCCGCCTTGATCTCTCCGCCTCCTCGCGAGCCAGCCTGATGAGCCCGTGCCTGAGGAAGCTCCGTGTCGTCCGCCACGCGAGGCTTGGCCCCTCGCGAGGGTCTTGGGTCTGTGTTGATGAAGATGGGCCATGTTGGGCCCCCCTTTGAGCCACACCGCAGGCCGCAGGCAGGCAAGTCTGGGGACCCCCATTCCAAGAACGCCGACAGTAGCCCCCGGGCCCAAGGCGCGCCCGGACTTGGCCGTGCAGTGAGGCGAAAGGCCAAGGGCGAAGCGCCGCGGGCCCTAACATCCTGCGGCCTTGGGCACCGCGTGGGGTTGATTGGACGTGGGCGCCTCAGCAACCGCGCGAGTTGATAAAGGAGCGGCATCTGCCCAGGCTTTGCTTTTTTGCTTTCTCCGGTTGCTGCTCAGATCCCCTTTCTTGCGCCTCTCCTTCCTTCCTCCAAAACTTCCAGATCTACTTCGACCGCTTGACCTTGGAATCCATGGCGCCTCGTCAATCCCCGGTCGGAGCTTGGTACTCGTCTGCCCTAGACCCGCCGAACATGTCAGAGGCGAGCCTCGCCTGGCTGCACCGGATGGCGACGGCGCAGGGCATCGACGGGGCGAAGGTGTTCAAGGATGGCTCCGCCACCCCTGAGGGCCAGGGGAGCACCTTCTGTCCGTTCTTTGCAAGCGCCATTGCCCCTGGCTTGGTGCCTCCCTTCTCCGAGTTCTTCTTCTCTGTCCTCCGCCATTATAGGCTACAGGCTCTGCATCTCCACCCCAACTCCGTCCTTCTCCTGGCAATCTTCGCCTATTACTGCGAGGCTCACGTAGGGGTGCAGCCCTCATTGGCCTTGTTGCGCCACTACTTCTACCCACGGTCCTGCTTCCGCGTGCGCGAGCTTCGTCGCGTACGGTGGCACCATCGCCATTTAGAGCCTCGGGAAAAGGATTGAGGGCTTTAGGAGCAAGTGGGTCTTGATAGATGCTGGGCGCATCCACCCTCGGCTGATCGTGCCCACGGAGCAACCCGCGAGCTCCAGCGATTAGGGTCGAGCGGAGCTCACGGACCCCCGCGCGAAGCTGGTGTTGGAGAAGATGGACGCGGATCTGAAGCCGGCCAACATGGTGGCGACGAAGCTGACCGGCGCGTCGCTACTGAGGGAATTCCTGGAGCACCAGCTGGCTCCGCTTCGGCGGTACTCACTTCCGATGTGGAGGCCCCATCCGAGCCCCGCGGCCTTGGCCGACGAAGATCTGGCTACGGTCCTCCAATCTCTGGTTGGGGGCGATGTGGCGATGTTGGAGGGCGCTCCTACGCCCTTGTTCCTCCGCGACAACTCGGAGCAGGTAGTGGAGTCCATGCCCGTCTTCAACGGGGACGGTCCCGTGCCCACGGAAGCTCCCGAGGACCCGGTGGACGTGTCCTCCGATGACTCCAGCGAAGAGGAGGAAAGAGGGGAGCGGGAAAAAGGGCCTGACTCCGAGGCGACCGACGGAGAGTCGAGGGCTCCCCTCCCCCGGCGCAGGTCCCGCGTTGTCCGCCTCTGTCCGAGCGATGACGACGAGGATGATGATGAGTAGGGCGGCGGGAGCTTGCCCCCGATCCCGAAGAAGGACAGGACCGAGCTGATCTCCCGCGGGTCTACCCCGGCCCCAAGGCGGACCGCAGACGTGCCTTCCGCTCCCGAGCTTTCCGAGGTTGACCCTTGCAGCCGGCTTTCGGGCTTCAAATTTGGCCGGAGGCTGCTTGAGCCCGCTGGCGATGACATGTAAGCGCTTGATTCTTGTCTTTATTTCTTGTTTTGCTGCTGAGGCTTGACGTCCGCATCTCTTGGATAGGACGGCGCCCGCAGCAAAGAGGCCAAAGGAAGCTCCCGAGGTTCCATCTGGGGCAGCGCCTCTGCCCGCGAAGGAAGGTGACCGCGACGCACGGGCCTCTCCTGCCCGGTCGTCCTCGCGAGGCCTGGCTGAGCTGGCTGGGGCGAGCTCAGGCCCCATGGCCCAAGCGACTCCCGAGGTGCCTTTGCCTGCTGCTGCCACCACAACCGTAGGAGCGCAGCAGGCTCCGCCTCAGGATGTTGTGGTCGTGCCGCCGCCTTCTCCTCCTACTCCACCGACTGCTGTCTCTCCGACTCCTCCTACCGTTCTGGATCGTGCTGCTGCCGAGCTGGACCGGCTACAGCAGGATCTTCTTGGCGCCGACCCTCGCTTGGTGGCCGGGCGCTTCGAGCCGGCTTCAGGATGGATTCGCTCTGACGCTTCGATTCAGGCGGCGCTGGTCCAGGCGTCGACGGCTTGCGATGAGGAGAGGCAGGTCGTACTTGAGGCGAAGGCTGCTCGTGACGCAGCCCTGGGGGAGGTGGTCGACGTCCGTGGTCGCTGCAAGGCGCTGGAGGACGAGCTGCAAGGCCTGCGGGACCAGCTGGCGAAGGAGGCCCGCCTTCGCCAAGAGCAGGAAGAAGGCGTGAAGGCTCGCGAGGCGGCCGTCAAGTGCCGGGAGGCCAAGCTCAAGAAGCGCCATGACCGCCTAGGCATGCTGGAGCAGGAGTTGGGGGCGAGGAAGGTCGAGATGGACAACAAAGCCCATGTTCTTGCCGAGGAACGCGTGGCCTTCGCAGAAATGTAGGAGAAGGCTCGCTCCTCGCTGAAAACGCTTTACGACAGCGGCCTGGAGAGCCTGCTGGCCGGCGTCGAGGACGGCCCCGCCAAGCTGCTTCCCTTACTGGTTCGCGCTCTTGAAGATGTCGCCCTTGGCCTTGGGCCCACGGCCGAGGCCGAGGCGCGTGTCCTATTTTCTGCAGTGCTGACGCGGGTCTTCACCCACATCTACCTTCGCGATCCCAGCGTCGACCTTGACAGCCTGCTGGAGCCAGCAAGCGGCGAGCGTGCCGCTGTCGCTGCCGAGGCCGTGAAGGGTCGCGCGGAGGCTCTGCTGGGGAAGTTCCGGGCCTTCAGCACCAAGCCGAAGCGAGGCGCTGCTGACCCTGCTGCTCCATGAGGCGAACCCACTCCGCGCTGCTCCATCGCCGTCAAGTGATTCCGTTGTTCCTCCTGTCCTTCCTTTAATTCCTGCACATGTACCATGCCTCGGGGAGGCGTTTAAACTTGCGTCTGGCATTAAGATAACAGTGTGGACTGTAATATTTTCTTTTGAATTCCTTGAAATTTACGCTTTTCCTTCCTACTGGCTTATGTTCTACGCCGGCAGAGCCCGGCCCCGCGTGTACCTCACCCAGCATTAGCCTTGACCGGAAACCAGGACCGGACAAGGGAGTGAGGGGCTACATGACAAGTTAGGCTCCTGAGTCGCGATGCTCAGGAGTCCCCCTTGGCGCACGAACAACAAGTAGGGAGGTGATACTTGAAATTTACGCTTTACTTGCTTATGTTCTACGCCGGCAGAGCCCGGCCCCACGCGTACCTCACCCAGCATTAGCCTTTTGGAACTAAGGAGTGAGGGGCTACGAGACCAGTTAGGCTCCTGAGTCGCGATGCTCAGGAGTCCCCCTTGGCGCACAAACATCAAGTAGGGAGGTGAGATGTGGGTGGATCTACCGTTCTACATCTGCAGAGCCCGGCCCCGCGCGTACCTCACCCAGCGTTAGCTTTTCGGAACTAAGGAGTGAGGGGCTACGAGACCAGTTAGGATCCTGAGTCGCGATGCTCAGGAGTCCCCCTTGACGCTCAAACGGCCTTCCTACCTTGGCTCCGCTCGGGGAGAGACGCGCGACGAACCAGGCCCGGGGGCCCTGGCTGGGTGGCGTGCGTCTGGGCGTGACCCAGGCGCAGCCCCCGTGCCCAGACCACTCTCGCGGCACTCCCGAGGGGAGGCGTTACGATGAGGCTAGAAACTGAGCTCTGGGCTCCCTGAGGTTGATGCGGCCCGGGGGGCGCGCTCAGTTGTTTATCACCAGCGCGGAGCATAGAGCTTCCGTATGTGTACGGGCATAGCCGCTCCTCGGCAGTGTCGTCAGCCAGCGCGGAGCATGGTGCTTCCACTGGTACGTGGGAGGGGGCTCCCCTCCGGGAGGAGCCCCCGGGGCGTGTACAACCCTGCCCTGACACATGGCTGGCACAGTAGGGCCTGGCGAGGTGTATCTGGGCACCCGTGAGCCAGCGCGGGACTCACGGGGCCCTACCTCTAGGCGGGTTGTGCCTGGCACTGGTCCTTATCTTGTGATGTGTTCCTATAAATTTGGTTAGATGCCGGCACTCTACGTCCTCGGGTCCCGGCCCTCGAGCTGGTCTCAGCCGTCGCTGGTATGCCAGGTCGCGATGCCATGGACAAGGCCAGAGGGTGAGGGCTGGAGAGCCAGTGAGAGCCCTGAGTCGCGATGCTCAGGTACACCCCCTTTAACGTGCAAGTGGTTGGCATGGAGAAGAAGAGGTGCCGTGGACCGGCATCAAATAACCAAACATGTTGGGTCGAACGCATAGCTGGAAATAAACGCAAAAGGGATACATGCCGCTGGGTCTGGCCCGAGCGGCTTGGGGATGATGCAGCCCGAGGGGTGCCCCCAACAAAGTAAGCTAACAACATGAAATAAAAGGGATACATGCCACATGGATGGACCCACACGGCCTGGGAATAATGCAGCCCTGGGGGGCGCTCCCAGCTGGAAATGAAACTTGAAAGATGTCACCTGATGATGTTGAGGATGAACGTGTGTTGGTGTAGTAGACTCGGTGGGCTGCGGAAGCCGATCCTCACGAGCCCCCAGGCCCAGGGGCCTCGGGAGGCTCCGGAGGCGCTGGTGGCTCCTCGCAGACCATCTCCATCTCCGCCAAGGCTGTGGAACGCCTGGCCTCTTGAGCCTCCATGATGCCCCTCATGAGGCGCTGGTACGTGGCAGCCGCGTTCGGCAAGCCGTAAGGCATGCGAATGTAGCTGTGGGGTGGACCTTCGCAGCGCCCCACTCGCGATGGCCAGAGGCGATCCAGAGAGGCGACTCGATTGAGCCCTGGTATGTCGATGCAGACGTGCAGCCCACCATCCTCGCCTGGATGGGGAGCCACAACTGGTAGGCGGCGGCCGCCTCTTATGACTCTTGGCTCCTCCAGCTCCTGGATGGCCTTGCTGACGAACTCCTGAGGGTCTGGCGCTCCTTGTCTTACTCCTTCTTGAGGGACACGTGCTTCGAAACACACCTCCAGGTGGTGCCCAAACGCCTCCCTCGTGACCTTAGCCAGGTCGGTGGCCCTCCAAGGGAGAGCCCCCGAGCCCTGGCTGAGGAGGGCCCCGGGCGCGCTTTCCTATGCGATGGAAGGAGGATCCCCCTGGGCAGGCGCGGGCCCTGAGGGGGCTGCCTCCTGAGGGGCCGGGCCGGACGATTTCTTATTCTTCTTGGGGGTGGTCTCGGGAAGCCTCCTGCTTCCGCGATCCGGGTCTTCCAGTGATGCGTTCTGAAAGGCTCGTTCCAGGGAACACACCGCTTCCTTCTCTTCACAGGGCACCGTGATGACTCCGCCACTTCCTGGCATCCTGAGGACGTTGTAGCCATGGTGAGTTATGGCCATGAACTTGGCCAGCGCTGGGTATCCAAGGATGGTGTTGTACGGCAGGCGAATGTCAGCAACGTCGAAGTCGATGAGCTCGGTGCGGTAGTTGTCGCGTGTCCCGAAGGTGACAGGGAGGCGGACCTGCCCAATCGGGACCATGGAGCCGTCGGTGACTCCGGAGAAAGGCTTGTTTGGCTGAAGCTGGTTGTAGGGCACATGGAGATTGTTGAATGTTTCCACTGACAGGACGTTGAGCCCTGCCCCGCCATCGATGAGGGTCCTGGTGACCAACACGTTGCTGATGATTGGGGAACAAAGCATCGGGAGGACTCCGGCTGTGGACGCACACTTGAGCTGATCCGTTGAGCTGAACGTGATGGTGCATGCCGACCACCTGAGTGGGCGCGTGGCTTCCAGCTTGGGGAGAACTGCATTTACTTCGCGGGCGAACTGCTTGAAGATGCGCTGAGAGGCTGGGGCTTGAGACCCGCCTAGGATGCAGGCGATCGCGCGCGGCTCCTGGAAGCCCCAAGCCCCCTCGTCCTGATGGCGGTCCTCGTTTCTCCTTAGCTGCGGCGGCAGCGGAGGGAGGCCTACGTTGCCTTGCGGGCGATCCTCGCGAGGCTAATCCCTCCAGTCTCCCTCGCGACGCAAGTGTTGCCAATGGTCCTCGCGAGGTCGATCGCGCCACCCTTGGCGCGGGCCGCGGTCTTCCCAGCGTCCTGCGTTCCTTCCTCCTCCTCGACCTTATCCTCGGTCACTGCGGTCGGGACGACGGTCGATCCTACCTTCTCGCACGGCTCGGAGCTCTTGACATTCATTGGTGTTGTGGGTGTGTAGGTCATGGTACACACAATACCGACTGCCCTTGCAAGACTCGGGCTGATCTCTGCCCCGCTTGGTGTCTGGTTCTACCGCGAGCACGACAGCCCCCTTCCGCTTCACATCCTTGGCCTTGAGATTCTTCTCTTTTGGGTCTGCGGCAGGCAGCTCGAGGAGGGAGAGATGCCCTTCCTCAGCCCTGGCGCACTTGGTCGCCAAGTTGAACAACTCCAAGGAAGTGCATAGGTCTTCATGCATCGCTAGCTCCTCCATCATCTTGACGTCACGCACGCTGCCGGAGAAGGCTGAGATGATGGCCTCCTCGGTCACCTTGGGAATCTTGAGGCGTGCGTTGTTGAAGCGCTGGATGTACTTCTGCACAGTCTCCCCCGGTTGTTGCTTGATGCGGCGCATGTCGCTCACGGCGGGTGGCCGGTCGCGAGTACCTTGGAAGTTGGCGATGAAGCGGGTGCGCATCTCGTCCCAGGAGGAGATCGTGCCTGGAGGCAGGTTCAGGAGCCAGGTGTGGGCCCCGTCCTTGAGCGCCATGGGAAACCAGTTCGCCATGACCTTCTCGTCTCCATTGGCAGCTTCGATGCCCAGCTCATAGAGCTGGAGGAACTCCGCAGGGTCGGCCGTGCCGTCGTAACGAGGAGGCAGGTCTGGCTTGAACTTGCCGGGCCACGTGACGCTGCGTAGTTCGATGGTGAAGGCACGACAGCCTGCTGTGGCCACGGGAGGTCTTGGGTGACGGAGAGCATGGTCTTGCAGGTCCCCATGCGCTGCAGCTGGGAGCAGCGCGGGGTCTTGACGTGCGGGAGCAGGGAGCGCCCGGGCAGCTTCTCGCGGGCGAGGGACTTCTTGGCAGCTCTGCTCTTGCCGCGCTGGCACCTGACGGAACGGGTCCCACCCAGGGGCCACGCGCCTTGAAGCCAGGGCGCCTTCTTGAGGAGGAGGCGGCTGGGGCGCCCCCGGAGCTTCGTCGCCCGTGCGGGGTGGGGTGCAGTGCAGCGGAAAGGACGGCGCCGGAGAGCCCCCTGCGGCGCGGACGAGCTCGACGACGCGGTCGAGCCATTCTTCGTAGACGTCGTCGACGGGACGGTAGCGCAGGAGCTCGTTTGCCGCGATGAGCGCAGCTCGAGCCTCCATGGGTGCGCGGAGCGCGCGGGACGAAGACCCAGCAGGGTTGAGCGAGGACGTAGCGGTGCGGCCGTCTTGCCGCACGGACGGATGTTGAGACGGCGCTTGCTGCTCGTTCCCCGCCGGGCCGGTGGCGGCGTTGACGGCAGGTGACGGGGAACAGCGAGGACGCCCGGCGACAGGAGCCGTCTGGGCGACGCGGGAAGCGAGAGCGGGTCGGCGCTCGGCGCGGGCCCGACGAGCATCAGACATGGACGTGACGGTCGGAGGAGAACGGGGCGGTGGAAGAAGAATTCTGGCGCACCCCTACCTGGCGCGCCAAATGTCGGATTTCGGGTTCCGGCAGACCCTTGAGGTTCGAACACTGGGGTGCGCGCGGAGATTTCGCCTTCTACCTACCAGTACCCCACCGCCTTGCTAAGATCAAAGCTATGGAAAGAACAGCACAAGAGACACAGGGTTTATACTGGTTCGGGCCACCGTTGTGGTGTAATACCCTACTCCAGTTTGTGGCGTGGTGGATTGCCTCTTGGGCTGATGGTGATGAGCAATACAAGGAAGAACAGCCTCGCGAGGGTCTGTTCTTAGCTGGGGCAATGAACTGCTAGGAGGAGTTCAGTCACCCTTCTCTCTTTCTCTCTGATTGCTTTCTCCTCTAGTTCTAATTCTAATTCTCTGTCCCCCTGCCCTGGGGGTGGCTAGTCCTATTTATAGGCAAAGGCCCTGGGCCTCTCCCCAAATATTGAGCGGGAAGGGCGCCAACAATTGGCCATTTTGAAGGGGAACATCTGATACACTTATCCTGACTAAAGTTGGTCCTCACCTGCCAAAGGTTCTGGTGGTGATGCTGGCTTGGGCTCCACAATGACTTCTTCCCTGCCGTTGGGCTGGTCTTGGTCTCGTTGCACCGAAATGGGTGCCTTTGCTTGATGCTCCCGCCTGCGCTTGCTCCCTTTGCACCAAAGAGGAAAGGAGGACACTGCGTGGGCTGGCGCCCACCTGGCGCCCTTGGTCATCATGGCTTGCGTCATGGGCACCTCGTGAGGTACCCCGCCTTGATCTCTCCGCCTCCTCGCGAGCCTGCCTGATGAGGCCGTGCCTGAGGAAGCTCCATGTCGTCCGCCCCGCGAGGCTTGGCCCCTCGCGAGGGTCTTGGGTCTGTGTTGATGAAGATGGGCCGTGTTGGGCCCCCCTATGAGCCACGCCGCAGGCCGCAGGCAGGCAAGTCTGGGGACCCCCATTCCCAGAATGCCGACAGCGACCATTCATCGCACGGGTGGATTCTACGGGACCGTGGGGATGCGCCGCGTCCAACGGTGCCACTTTTTGGTCGCGTAGTCGCCGGAGCTGACAGCGACGAGCACATCCGCAGTGGCGCCCACACGGAGTTGGCCGAGACGGCGTTGTGGTGTACAGGAGCTGGTGGTGGCTACGGGCTCCTGCAGAGGCGGGGAGAACGATGACGCGTGCGGGGGCGGCTGGTTCGGAATCTAGCCACGGCGGCGCCATGGCCGGCGGCACGGAGCTCTCGGCTCCGGTGGGTAGGCGAACTAGAGGACGGGGTTGACCGTGGGGAGAGGGGGAAAACGCTCGGGGGATCACATCAGCGCCATAGGGATGCCCAACGTGCTCGGGGAAGCTCGGACGACGGCAAGTAGACGGTGGAGATACCAGGTGGCCGACGATGAAGAAGAGGTCGAGGGAGCCGCTGCAGGGCGCGCCCGCTCGCGTGGCTTGGCAAAGACAGCGTATAGGTCCCTGTCGAAGCTTCTTGGCACGTCGGAGGGACGTGTGGAGGCCGGTGGCCGTGGTGGTGGCGAGCGGCGTCGGCGGCAGCGCTCGGTGGCGTTGCGGAATTGAGCAGAGGAGGGAGAGGGAGTCCTGGGAGAGAGGGGAGAGGTGCAAGGGGTCGAGGGGAGTGCGTGACACCCTCGGGTGCCTCCAGCGGGAGGCGGCAAGCAGGAGGTGGTCGGGGCGCGTGTGCGCGCACGGCGGCCACACGCCCTCCTGCCCACTGGCAGGAGGTGGAAGACGACAGGGAGGAGCCCCTGGTGGGGTGGGCTGTCTTTGCCCAGCTGGGCTGCTACAGTACCAGGCCAGGTTGGCTTTGCCAGGTAAGTTCCTTTCTTTTTATTATTTCTTGTTTTCTATTATTCTACAACTTTGTGGCTTTATTTAAAATATTAAAACAATCCCAAAATACATGAAACTGCTCATGACCACTGTTGGGGATATGTCCTACAGTAAACATTTCAGTTCATGAATATTTGTGCATTTAAAATATTCTATAGCATTTAAATGCCCAAATGCAAGTATTATATGATTTAATTCAGTGACCCTCTGTTATCCTAGTAAAATGTGCACCATTTTTGTCAGAGGTTCTGGACCAAGGCTGATATGATGAACATTTTATAAGGGCATTTTCGGTTCAGTGAAAATGATTTTATGTGGACCCTAGTTGAATTTCATTTGCTGCTAGGGTTTATCATCCCCAATTTCAAAGTTCCATAAAATTTTAGACATGATGCATGGAGGCTAATGCAAGACAGGCAAGGCCAGAACTGGGGCTATGATAGCTCACCCGCACTAAACAAGAATCTCGTCCCTAGATTCAAGGGTAGGGCAAGACGAAGGGGGAACGCAAACTAACATAATCTTCACAGTCCAGATGTGTTTCTCAAGGATGTTGATTCATTGCATCACCTTGATCTCGACGTCTTGCTTTGAGAACTACATCCAACATCACAAAGAGTAAAATGGGAGAATTTAAGAAGAATCGATCTTCCCGAGGTTCGAGAAACTTAGGATCATCTTAATGATCATAAGATCAACTCATGGAATGAGACATAGAAACATCTCTGGAGCTGAGAGGAAAAATATGCATCAGGAGGGACGGAAGAAATAATTTGACGAGGGTTTCAAAGTAGCGGGGAAATTTTGCCATGATTCCATAACGGGGCACCTCAGGAAAGGTGACTTGTGGAATTATTCCCTTAAGTGGCAAAATGAATTACTTTTGGTACATAGATCATTGAAACTCTTTATACCAGCCTAAGGCAATCACAATCGATCGTTTGGCGGAGTTCGAATGGATGATGTGGACTACCTTGTTGAAGACAACCCGATGGATGATTTCTGCTTATCATCGGAAATGGAAGGGACCCATGGCAGACTGACACAAGGATGGGTGCAAGCTGGGAACAAAATGCAAATACTGGGAATGACCCAACCATCATATCTGCCTAAGATTCAGATCTGGTTGGTAACGGGATATTTCAAACAACATGCCTGGAGAGGAAAGTTTGCAACACAAACCGACGAGATGATGTTGCGAGATTCTCGGGAAATGAACTACGATAGCAAGCTCCAAAACATGAGATGGTTCTGCTACATACGTGTGAACACACTGTCCCAGACAAGCATGATCACGTAGTAGTCTTATAATAAAACACTACCGAGTACAGGTGGGGAACCATCTTCAGGATATCGGAATCTTGTGCATGAACTAGTATTCGCACAACAACTCCTTTTCCTCGAACAAACCAGTCAGTAGCTTGGTGTGCTAGGAACACATATGGAATGGAGGCAGCCAACCTATCAAACCGTAGAGTACTTTGCACATATGCATGACTAACTTGGGATGATTCCAGAGGAAGCAAAAACAATCTTTCTCGAATTCACGGGGGCAACTTGCATCGATTGCACGTGAACATAGATGAAGTCACTACTTTCATCCAAACATATGCTTCATGAACGGGGCATGGAGATAATGCTTATAAAAGTTTCCAACACTAACATAGATGTCCAACATGAATCATGGATAAGATGAAAATATTGCTGATGGGCTCAACAACATGTCATCCAGATTTCCATGAAGATGGAATTCCACAACTATGTGAACAAAGCGATAGCATTGGTCAGACCCAAAAGATATAATGGTGTATGCTCGAGGAAACAACCACGAGTAAGACAACATTACGAATATCGTTGGTTCTAATTTGATCTGACGATAGACCACACTCAAATCAAAGTTTGGACAAGATGATAGGTCCATTAGCTGATCACGAGGATCAATTGATGAAAATACCATCTTTCTTCAACACAGATACAAGATATCCCTTAGGCATGCGCTAGGTCGGACAAGCTTTTATCTTCCAACTCTCCAAGTTGTTGTCTAGCTTAACCAACTAGCTCAAGGGTAAGCAACACAGGTTCCTGGATAAGGGTTAGTTACAAGAAACCAACTTGATCATGATCTCAACATAGCGGTCAGGGGACAACCTGGAAATACATCCGAGAAGATATTCGGAAAATCACGAACCACCAATATGTTACTAAGACCGAGAACAATCTTGCTTTTCAGAGCGAGACGATATGATCAAATAAGAAAATGGTTGACACTATCCTAACTCATTGATCGAAAAGTGCACCAGGAAAATGGACTAGGTAGCACGATCAGTCTTAGAATGATGATTCCGTAATCAACACACCAAGAATGAGATTATCGTTCGTTAACCACCAAGCAACGGGGTTGCTAGGAGTATTGATTTCATAGATCACGGTTCACTTGTCGGTATTCCGGTTGCAACAACACGGAACCGAGGAACGAATGATGATGGCAAGAATTATCACTTCATCAAGAATTCATAAGAGTTGGTGCAATTCTCATGACATTCCTGACATCAAGAGGGCAATACTTCAGGGTAGAACAGAATCAAAAGCTGGATTGGCATTTTGACCTGCGGAATACAATTGCTTTGACCCAATCCTAAATATGGATGAGGTACTAGAGTTTGTTTCTCCTAGTCATTCCATAATAGAATGGCTTGACAGACCACAAGAATAAGAGGTATCGATGAGCATGAATGCAAGACATGCTCTTAACTATCAAATGATAGACGGAGATCATGATACAACTAAAGAGAGGGACAAATCAAAGGAACATATAACTTTCTGAGTTGTGGATGCATAGATTAGTATTTCAAACCAAGTTCAACATATTTCTTCCGGATAACCCATGCAAAGAAGGTAGAACTGGCAGAGTCACATCATAGAATCGAGAACTCGTCAAGAGCACTCTGGACGTGACCTTTTGGTTCAAAAGAACTCCTACCAGGAATGGTTCATGGTATTTGGAAGAAGGATGTACCACGAACTTCGAGGACTAATACCCTAAAGGAACTAGCAACACTATCAACATGAGATAAGTAGGTTGAATCTCGGGTTCAAGAACCAAGGAATAAAATACCTACTACTAAATGGCATCACGGGATGCTTTCAAGAATGGTGGCCAGAATCATCACGCTGGGAACACAAAACATGGCTAGATTACTAGGTGATCCCCTAAGACACCAAGGGTCATAATAATAACTCCAACATATATGTCGAGGCAATGGAGTACCTCAACTCAGCAATTAGTGTGATTAATCTGGCCCAAAAGGATCATCGAGAATGAGAAGAAGGGATTTGCAAATGCATCCGACTATTTAGAAACCTGGGATGACTCGAACAGCATAACAGCTATAAATGTTTAGAAAAAGATTTGAGACATTCACAAGGGTTTGCGTAGTCACTTGACAACATCATATCAAGGTTCTGGTTCAACGGACAACATACTAAAAGTAGTAGTAACTGAACTGAGGCCTGGAACCAACAATCCTATAAGTCTACGGATTAGTAACACGTGATCCTGATAGAAAGATGAGAAACCTAGTTGTTAATCCCCGTAGAAGAGAAGAGAATGACTAAGATCAGAAGGGCACAAGGTAAAGGAGTAAAAAGAGACTTACGTTCCCTTCCACAATCAATTCCCCTATATAACTAAAGCATTTCTAGACACGACTTCGACCAGTTTGGCTTGGTAATCCTACAGGCAGTCAGGCTCTGATACCAAAGCTGTCAGGACCCGGATTCTAAGTCACATCGATCTAGCCTATAACACCTCATATCACTTTGCGGCCTCACGCACAGTATTCCCACGGGTGTCGCCTTACCATGGCCCGGGACCGTTTGCGCCTTTTGGCTCACGTATATGATAGTGTCGCTAGCATCCATATGACAGAGAACCCGAGCCGACATGACTAGTCATGAACCCAAAGTGGCACTAACTTACGGGGACAGGCATACATGAATCAACATCAAGCATGTCGGTCAGCAGCGTGCGAATCCGGGCTGTAGCACTGGGCTAACAGGACTCCGGGAACTCGGGCTGTAGCAGGCTAGGCAGGACTTCGGATGTCACCGCGTGACATTTCCCCGAAGGGACAGACACAGGAACGAAGTGAATCACATGCCGGCCAGTCAAGTGCTCTGGAGCAGTAGTGCTGGGCTATCAGGACTCCGGTGAACCGGGCTGTAGCGGACTACTATGGCTCATGGAAGCACAAGACTACATTTCCCCATAAGAGAGGCTACCAAGGATAAACAACTAGGTTGTCGGATCTCACACATACCAAGCATTTCAATCATACACACAGTATGCTCGATATGTGTAAATACAACATGGCATCACAACATAACTCTACGACTCAGGTATTTATTCATTAGGCTCCGAGGAGCCAAGTATTACAAACATGGGTCTCACGACCCAACATACAGAACATACAAGCATCAAGCATATGCGGAAGCTTAACTTGTTTGAGTGCAGACAACTACAAATGAAAAAGGCTGAGAAGCCTGACTATCTACAAGATCCTGCTGAGGGTATAAGATCGTAGCTGAGGTAACAACCTAAATGTCGAAGTCCACACGGAACTACTAGTGAGGCTGAAGTCTCTCTGCAAAAACATAAATTAAGCAAACCTGAGTACAAATGTACCCAGCAAGACTTACATCAGAACTAGCTACATATGCATAAGTATCAACAAAGGGGTGGTGGAGTTTGACTGCAGCAAGCCAGCTTTGACTCGGTGGCTATCCTGAACTACGACTGCTGGTAACTCTTTTGAGGTGGCGCACACGAGTCCACATATTCACCATATCAATACACCACTATGGATCCGCTCCCGTCTCCCTACGAGAAGGCCATCCATAGCACTCACGCTTATCTTGCGAGTTTTAGAGTATCCACCTTCACTTGTCTATGAACAGTACAGGCAACCCAGAAGTCCTTTACCGCGGACACGGCTATTCGAATAGATGATGTTAACCCTGCAGGGTTGTACTTCTTCACACAGGCTCTCGCCACTTACCACCATGTACACGTCGTGTATCTCGGCAACCTTCAAGCGGAAGCCTGTCGAGGGAGTCGGCCACAACCTGACTAACCACACAAGTCTCTAGTCAAGGTTTATCGCCTATTCGGGTTCCATCCGCAAGGAGATCCGGCCGGGGTGTCGCTCACAGCCCCAAACGATGTGTACAGGGTTCCAAGCCCACCAAACGGGCGGCGCTTGGTCTACCCGGCCACGGTGCCTAGTCTGTCCCAAGCCCACCTGTACTAGATGCCACTTGGTAGACTACTAACACTACCTAAAAACACCAGAAACTAGTGGCAACTCCTGGGCAGAGATCAAGTTGATTAATAAGTCGAGAGGGGTCGAGTTACCGGAACCCAATGTGTGGTAGTATCTATTCATGGATCACAAACACAGAACTCAGTTCCTGAAGACGGTTTCAATGAGACAACCCACCATGTACTCCCACATGGCCTGTCATCGCTACCTTTACCAAATCGTGTTCACACACTTAGCAATCAACAGTAGGACAGGTTCACCACATTCCAATTCATCCCCGATGAATCAGACGTGACTCAACTCTAAGCAATAGCAGGCATGACAAACAAGCACGAATGAGTAGGCACATAAGGGCTCAAACAACTCCTACTCATGCTAGTGGGTTTCATCTATTTACTGTTGCAATGACAGGTCATGCAAAGGAAAGGGGTTCAACTACCGCAGCATGTAACAGTTGAAACGTTGTTGCCCTAATGTAGTAAAAGAGAGCAGGAGTGAGAGATTAGGATTATATCAGAATGAACAAGGGGTTTTGTTTGCCTGGCACTTTTGAAGATAGTATAGTTCTTCATCGGTGTCATCGATCTCATCGTCGGAACATAAGTCTACCAAGGGGGAATAACCACTGGCAAACAATAGGGAACATAATCAATGCAATGCAACAATATGATGCATGATCATCACATGGCAATATGCCGTGATTTGAGCTAATGCAACTAACAGTGAGTTAAATGAAGTTCGTTTGAATGCAAGATTCAAATTCAAACTCCATATGTGATTATTCAAATGCCATTTAATTGATTTGACCTGATTAGCAGGCATAAGTTGCTCAACCATGAATGAGAATGGTACATATGGATAGATTGGATTTTTCTGATAATTTTTCATATATAAATTATTTTATTCTGAGCTACGGTTGAGTTTATATAATTTTTAGAAGTTTTGGGCATTTTCTAAAAATAATAAATCATTTCTGATTTATTAAAATCCCAGAAAGCATTACTGCGTCAGCCTGACGTCAGAATGATGTCATCAGGTCAACAGCGTCAGCCCAGGTCAAACCTGACGCTGGGACCCACTAGTCAGTGACTAGGCTAATTAACAAAGACTGTTAGTGCTAATTTAATCCTAACTAAAAGTGTTAGTGGGGCATGGGCCCACATATCAGTGACTAGGGAGGGTAGGTAGTGACTAATTAGTTTAGCCTAATTTGACACGTCAGCTGGCCGGGGTTAGGCCGCCGGCGACCTCAACCTACGGCGGAGGCACGCCGGAATCTCTGTTCCGGCGACAATTCGTCGCGCGGATGGATTCTACGGGACCCTGAGTATGCACCGCGTCCAACGTTGCCACTGGTTGGTCGCGTAGTCGCCGGAGCTGACGGCGACGAGCACATCCGCGGCGGCGCTTGCACGGAGTTGGCCGGGATGGCGTTGTGGTGTACGGGAGGAGGAGCTGGTGGTGGCTACGGGCTCCTGCACAGGCGGCGAGAACGATGACGTGTGCGGGGGCGGCTGGTTCGGGCTCTGGCCACGGCAGCGCCATGGCCGGTGGCATGGAGCTCTCAGCTCCGGTGGCTAGGCAGGCTAGAGGAGGGGATTGACCGCGGGGAGAGGGGGAAAACGCTCGGGGGCTCACATCAGTGCTATAGGTATGGCCAGCGTGCTCGGGGAAGCTCGGATGGCGGCAAGTCGACGATGGAGATCCGCGGCGGTCGACGGTGAAGAAGAGGTCGGGGGAGCCGCTGCAGGGCACGCCCGCTCTCGTGGCTTGGTGGAGATGGCGTAGAGGTCCCTGTCGAAGCTTCTTGGCGTGTCAGAGGGACGTGTGGAGGCCGGTGGCCGTGGTGGTGGCGAGCGGCGTCGGTGGCAGCGCTCGGTGGCGTTGCGGAATCGAGCAGAGGAGGGAGAGGGAGTCCTGGGCGAGAGGGGAGAGGTGCAAGGGGTCAAGGGGAGTGCGTGGAGCCCTCGGGTGCCTCCAGCGGGAGGCGGCAAGCAGGAGGTGGCCGGGGCGCGTGTGCGCGCACGGCGACCACACGCCCTCCTGCCCACTGGCAGGAGGTGGAAGACGACAGGGAGGAGCCCCTGATGGGCTGGGCTGGCTTTTCCCAACTGGGCTGCTACAGTACTAGGCTAGGTGGGCTTTGCCAGGTAAGTTCCTTTCTTTTTATTATTTCCTGTTTTCTATTATTCTGCAACTTTGTGGCTTTATTTAAAATATTAAAACAATCCCAAGATACATGAAACTGCTCATGACCATTGTTGGGGATATATCCTACAGTAAACATTTCAGTTCATGAATATTTGGGCATTTAAAATATTCTATAGCATTTAAATGCCCAAATGCAAGTAGTATATGATTTAATATAGTGACCCTCTCTTGTCCTATTAAAATGTGCACCAGTTTTGTTAGAGGTTCTGGACCAAGGCAAATATGATGAACATTTTATAAGGGCATTTTGGGTTCAGTGAAAATGATTTTATGTGGACCCTAGTTGAACTTCATTTCCTGCTAGGGTTTATTAGCCCCCATTTCAAAGTTCCATAAAAATTTAGACATGATGCATGGAGACTAATGCAAGACAGGCAAGGCCAAAACTGGGTCTGTGACACCCGAGCGATCGATCGATTGCTGTTAACTGAACCCGATCGAGCGATTCCTTCGCTGCTGCTGCTAACTGAAGCCGATCGATGTTGCCTCTGGGATGAACAGTGAGCATTGCGGGGGGGGGGGGTGGATGAACAGAGAGCGGTGGCATTACCTCTGGATGAACAGGACCCCGTGGTGTGGTGGAGGGCTGGATGAACAGTAGACGGTGGAGGGGTGCCCGTGGAGGGGTGGTTGAACAGGACCCCATGGTCTGGAGGGCTGGATGAACAGTAGACGGTGGAGGGGTGCCTGTGGAGGGTTGGTTGAACAGGACCCCGTGGTGTGGAGGGCTGGATGAACAGTAGACGGTGGAGGGGTGCCCGTGGAGGGGTGGTTGAACAGTAGACGGTGGAGTAGCGCGCGGTGGAGGCTGGATGAACAGGAGCCCGTGGAGGCTGGACGAGGTCGATGGTTGCCCGTGGAGGCTAGAGGAGGTCGACGGTGGAGATGAACAGTATCCCGTGGAGTCCTGTTTTGCGGTACGCCACACCCCTCCCGATGAACAGGACCCCCGTTTCGACCGTAGGAGGTCCGTTTCGTCTGTTTTGCGGTACGCCACACCCCTCCCGATCAACAGGACCCTCGTTTTGACCGTATGAGGTCCGTTTCGTCCGTTTTGCGGTACAACAAACCCCTCCCGGTCAACAAGACCCCTGTTTCGACCGTAGGAGGTCCATTTCCTCCGTTTTGCGATACGCCACACCCCTCCCAATGAACAGGATCCCGTTTTGAACGTGGACGGTCGAACACAAGACCGTTTCCTCCGTTCTGTGGTACGCCAGGTCTCGTTTCCATCGCCTGTTCCTTCCAAGCCCTCCCGATGAACATGACCATGAATTCCGTTCCGACCCAGCCGGTTGGCTCCCACGCGTTTTGTTGGCTCCCGATGAACACGACGCATTCTGTTGCCTCCCCATGAACACGATGCATTCTGTTGCCTCCCCATGAACACGACGACGACGTTGTTTCCCCGTTCCAATCCAGCCATGTCAACGAGCCCTCGCCGTACGTATGTGCGAGTAGGCATTCGAGAACCCGCCCGTATGTAGACATATGTGGCCGTATTTTCTTTCTTGCACCCTGGCCGCTGTACGTACGTGTACATGCTACGTGCGCGCATCTACTACGACACGTGCGCGCCTCTACATCGACCAGTATATATGTACGTACACGTATGCGACCAAAATGACAACGCTACTTACGCTTTGACCAGGTGGGTCCCAACTTTGAGGCACTTCCTTGCCTACGAAGATGTAGCTGGTGGGTCCCAGCAGTCAGGGAGGCGAATCATTTTGTTTTTTTGCCCAGGCGCACTTCCTTGCGTGCGAAGGTGTAGCTGCTGGGTCCCAGCAGTCAGGGGGGAATCGTTTTTTTTCGAACGCACTTCCTTGCGTGCGAAGATGTAGCTGGTAGATCCCAGCAGTCAGGGGGTGAATTGTTTTTTTGGACGCACTTCCTTGCGTGCGAAGATGTAGCTGGTGGGTCCCAGCAGTCAGGGGGCGAATCATTTTTTTGCCCAGACGAACTTCCTTGCATGCGAAGATGTAGCTGGTGGGTCCCAACAATCAGGGGGAAACGTTTTTTTCGCGAAATATTGTGGCTCGTCCGGTGGGTCCCAGCTGTCAGGTGGAGGAATCATTATTTTCCGCGTAACAAGGAGGCACTTCCTTGCTGCGGCCGTGGACCCAGCTGTCAGCCTCTCCACGTACAGTCCACGTCCGATGGAAGTCGTTCCTTGACCACGTTGACCATGCTGCGCCGAGAGCACCAGGGTGGTGGACAACGGTGAGGCCTAGGAAGGGGACGACGGGGAGCCAGGGAAGACGCGGCAGTGGAAGCCCGCGCGGAGAGGAGTATGAGGGTTCACTGGTATGGCTGCGATGTGAGCCTGCCGTCGCCACAGGGCCTGGCCAGCGGTGGGAATAGTAGGGGCGTTGAGGCCTCTGCGGCAGCACAGCCGGCCACGGGAGGCAGGATCATGTGGCGCCACCGGCGCTGCTTTGGGCGGCTGGAGCAAGAAGACCAGAGGTTGAAGAAGCACTACGGCCGTTGGATGGACATCGTACAGTCAGTGGAGCTAGAATCGTTCATATTGACTAAAGTTGACAAAGGCCCCCGTCCCAGTCAACTTAGTAGGCCCACAAGTCAGCCTCCCACCATGGTGGGTCCCAGCTAGCAGGGGGAGTATTCATTTTTTGTGAGTAATAAGGAGGCACTTCCGGTGGGTCCGAGAAGACAGCGGGGGGAACGTTTTTTCGCGAAATACGCTGGCCCGTCCGGTGGGTCCCAGCAGTCAGGGGGGAAATGTTTTTTCGCGAAATAAGGTGGCCCGTCCGGTGGGTCCCTACTGTCAGGTGGAGGAATAATTATTTTGCGCGTAATAAGGAGGCACTTCCTTGCGCCCGCCTGGACCCAGCTGTCAGCCTCTCCACGTACAATACTCTTCCGATGGAAGTCAGTCGTTGACCATGTTGACCATGCCGCGCCGAGAGCACCAGGGCGGTGGTCTGGACGACGGCGAGGCCTAGGAAGGGGATGATGCGGAGCCGGGGAAGACGCAGCAGTGGAAGCTCGTGCGGAAAGGAGTACGAGGGTTCACTGGTTCGGCTGCGGTGTGAGGCTACCGTCGCCGCAGAATAACAGGGGGTGTGGGTGAGTAGAGGGATGGCCTGGCCAGTGGTGGGAGTAGTACGGGGCGGTGAGTCCTCCGCGGCATCACAGCCGGCCATGGGAGGCAGGAGCACGCGACACGACCGGCGCTTCTTTGGGCCGCTAGAGCAAGAAGACAAGAGGTTGAAGAAGCACTACGGCCGTTGGATGGACATCGTACGATCACTGCAGCTAGAATCGTTTATATTGACTAAGTTGACAAAGCCCTTGGTACGCGTCAACTTAGTAGGCCCATAGCTCGGATTTGGTAGAGAACATATAGCCCATTTGCGATTTGTAAGAATGTACAACCCATTTTTTAATTCTAATGGAATTTACTACAGCCCATTTACAATTTGTTAAAAGTACAGCCCAACTTCTAGCTAGGACAACGATTAATAATTTCAAACAACCGCTCAAAACAGAATTCAAAAAATAATTCCCACATTTTGATGGGATCCGAAATATTTTTATCCGAAATTTCTAGTCAGGTTAAATATAATTTCAAAATAAAGATGCATTACGTTAAAATCCAACGAAATATTGCGCGCGCAACAAGTAATGAAATTAAAATTTTCAAATTCCAAAAATAATATATTTTTCAAACTAATTACGTGTTTGGTGCATAGTAAGTGTCCAGTTATTATAATTACATCCCATTTATTATTTCTTAAAGTCCATTTTCTTGTTAAGCCTAATGCATACCTCCTAGGAAAGTTTGCAGCCCAGCGGGGCGGAGAATAACAAGTTGACCCGGGTATTGTGTACAACTGTCGGCCTAGTTGCATTGCTGATGTTAAAAAAAGGCCTGTGTAGTACAGTACAACCTAACATGGTTACTCAGCCCACATTCAGTGACGCCGGAAAGGCCCAAACAAGGCTTCTGTACAACTTTTTGAAGTCACTCAGCTCAATTAATTACTTAAGAAAAAAGTTAGATTACAGTGGAACCTAATTAAAAGTTGTCACGAGCAAATAAATAATTCAACGGGTCCCACTTGTGCGCGCGCGCGCGCGTGTGTGTGTGAGAGAGAGGGTGAGATAGAGAGAGATAGAGAGAGATAGAGAGAGACCCATCGATCGATGCTTGTAAATATATCTTTCAGCCATATGCATTGCTGATGCTCAGTAAAAACTTATATAGTTGACACAATCATATAGAACATCATAGCACACTGAACTTGCATACAAAAATTTCATGCAGGCGACACAATCAGGATGGAAGTAGTGGATCGCTACGGGAAGGGCTATGTTGAAACCAACGAAGTCGTACATAACGGTCCATCGTCTTTATCAATGATGGGGAAATATCTTGAATGTTGTGCAAAGAAAACAGACAAACAACATAATAAGTTCTGCTAGCACAATAAGTTGACGTACATCCCTTTCTATAAAAAGTTCAGGTACAAAATTAGAACAGGTCACAATCAAATGTACTGGCATATCAGTCCTTCGCGCCCATAGCTCGGATTTAACTATTATCTGACAAGATCCAGTTGTTACCTCAAATTAGAGCACATCTAGGCAGCAAGCCCTGCCTCTTCTCCCAAAGAAGCAGTGGCCTCCGCCGCGCGATGGAGTAGGCGCTGTGCCATCCATCATTCCGAGCAACACGGGGAAAGTCTGACGTTGACTTCTGTAATGGACGTCGTCGACGGACCCTGGCACCAGCGGCGGTGGTAGGACTTCGATTGATGGATTGACCACTTCTTCGACATGCACGAACACACGATACAGGTACATCCCTAATGTGTTCCACGGCGGACTTGGTGGCGACGAATAGTACAACCCGGTTCCTGCACCGGTATCTCAACACCAATCACCTTCAGTATGGTGGACGGCTTCTTCATCCATGCCCTAACCGTCAGAGCCCAACTATCTGGAGGAACACCATACTTACGAGCTCACCTCCAAGGTCATTGATAAGCTCGTTCATGGACTCGTTTTTCCAAGCACGTCGAGGCATGCCGTGGAAGGTAAGCTTTGTTAAAAACCCAAGATCAAAGGGCACCGAGCCCCATCCTGGGTGCCATCGATCAAAGCTCACCAGCGCGCCATCGCAGAACAAACACCGGGAAGATTCGAACACACAACTGCAATCGAAACTTGTCCAAAACCTGACGAAGAAATCAGCCGGTGGCGGACAGACTTCGACGAGCAAGTCACTTATTTGGATCCCGTGCGCAATGCCAAGAGCTTTGACAAGGTCGTCCGGCGAGACGGGAGGCCGGTCACCGTTGATGGTTACCATCAGCACTTTGCTGGCAAACTGGTCGTCAAGCGCCGCCATGCCACTGTTGAAACACAGCATGCAGCGACCGAAGGCAGGACGGACCTCAGGATCTCCGGCTCGGAGATCCGCGTTGACCGGCGACATGATAGTGCACTTGAGTACAAGGAGTACAGGAGGGGGATTTGGGGGAACTGGAGTAGGAATTGAGATTCCAGAGGTGGGGGAGGGGCGGGAGACTCGGGATGAAAAGGTAGCATGAATTTCGAGCACGCGCCAATATGCTCTAGTCTGTGATATACCCCGCGGCGTAAACCGGCCGGAAGTTAACCCGGCCGGACTTGGCGGTTTATCTGAAGACCCGCCCTGACCTTGGTGGTTTACAAGCAACCCGCTTGGTCGTTATGACTCACTGGTAACCTGACGGGCGGATCAGACAGATGACAAGGCCCAAGGCCTAGAAGGCCGGTTCAACTATGGTGGGCCGGTTTAAGAGTTAAGGAATATCTGCCTTACAAGGAGTTAAGGCCAGGACTTGTATCCGGTTTGTATTAGAGATAGACTAGTCCTAATTCTAATAGGACTCCACATGTAAACCGCTCCTTCAACATATATAAGGAGGGGCAGGGCTCCCCAAAGAGGGACAGGCAACAATCAATAATCTCTAGGTCTAGACACAACTAGAGGAGGGCCGGTTTACGGCGACTCCCTCATGAGCATAATGAGATCTAGCCTCAAACAGCATGTAGGGTTTTTACCGGATGATGTTTCCCGGGGCCCGAAGCTGTCTAAATCCTTGTCTTGCGTGTTGATCCGCCCTGCGTCTCTCATCCCACTCAACCCCTATCAAGCTACCACGTAGATGCGTTGGCCTCGCGACTAAGTCCTGACACTAAGGACATCTGCCGTGACAAAACCACGACAGTTGGCGCCCACCGTGGGGCCTGCGCACGGTGGTGTTGAGTTCTTGAAGGGATGTCTCCCGAGGATCGAGAAGTTCGTAATTATCCGGATCAAGAAGAACCGGTTTGGAAGAGTCTGCACTTACAATCCATGAGTTATGCGTTCAAAGGAAATTAGGGCTGCGCTTAGGCACCCGCCGCCGCGGTTTGCAATACATTGAGACAGACAAAATCGATCTTCGCTGCTGCGCCAATCCATCAAATTGCCGGGTCACCAATGGCACAAACGCGTTCGTGTAATCATCCGGGCGGTTTATGCATATGGTCGTATACACGTGCATCAAGTCCCGAGGCATATCAGTATATGATGTTTCTGCTACTTTCACAAGCAGGGAGGGAAGATCAAAGGAAAAATACTACTACTTCGAGTAGTAGTTTACGTGATTAAATCTCGGGCTGATTTCATCTGATTAGTAGTACTAATCCTAGTACGTTTTTTTTTCTGTATCCCAACTAAGGACGGAGCCGGCGGCCGGTTGCAATTTGATGTACTAAAAAAAATCGTACGTGAGTCAACCGACCACGACCTGGACAACTGCCATCGTTCCCAATCGCATCTCCGAGCCGCCCACGGTTCCAGCAATCTCGCTTCTGCTGCCGAGTCGCCGACCGCCTCGCCATCCATCTGACCACCAGGCACCCTCAAGCCGCCTGGCCTCGTGGTTGTCTCCGTCGAAACCGGCCGCGCCACCACGCGCCTCTGCGGCCGCCCCTCTTGTCCGTGTCGCCGCGGTTGCCACTGGAATACACCTCGATAAACCGCCGCAGCTTTTGCTGAGTCATTAAGCCGGCTCTCCACTTCTCCGCTATCGTTCCGCTTTGAGCCACCGTTTCCAAGCTCCATTACAGGCATACTTCAAGGATTGACACACTGTCCCCACTGCGCTGGCCTCTGATAGTTTGCCCTGTCTAACTGTCGGTTCGCGGCGCTTGATTCTTTTTGGATGCGTCCCCGCGCGTACGTTGACTGGCCAAAAGGCTCCTGCGATGCTGCGCCTGAAGACATACTGCAAAGAATTGACAAACAAGCATGATGCTGCTCGCCAGTTGCACAACCAATAAAAAACCAGGTGATATCCATCCAATTTTATTTTTAATATAATTGTCTTTCATCAAAGAACAATTACTTTGGTATGTGGTATTTTTTCGCGGCACCATTATTCATTACAAAGATGTGCCAAAGGGGCATGCGCCAGCATTATTTTTTCACTAGCGCTCGTCTATGCCCTGCTGCTCGACGGGTACATGTGCCAATCGCCACCCCGCTATATCAACATGACGCGGTTGATTTGCCCGTCCACGTGGCTTACCGCGCCTGCAGTTGTCTTGCTCGTCCGCACCGGTTTACCACGCTGCCGCCGGTTCACCCGTGATTGATTTGAGCCTCATACAGTTATCATCAACTTCATGGCGGGTTATTTCCGGCCCAAACGAATCAGGTGATATCCATCTAAATCTATTTTTTGACATATATTGTTTTTTTTAAAAAAGAACAATTACGTTGGTTTTGCATATTTTTATATGCAGGACAATTATTCGCCACAACATTGGTGTTACACCATGCATGTGGAGCATGCATCGGCGTCATTATATGTTGGCTTTTGACCATTCCACACTGCTTAACGGACGCGCGCAAACCGCCGGTGGTCCGGTTTTCATCAACACACGACCGGTTCTCCATCTACGCCGGCTTACAACGCCTGCGGCCGGCTCTCCATCCGCGCTGGTTTATAATGCCCGCAGGCGATTCTCCGTACGCGCCGGTTTACAACTCCCACGGCCGACATTCGTCCGCACCGGTTTACAACGCCGTGGCCGACTCGGCCGTGATTAATTTCAGCTTCACCATGGTGATCATCAACTCTACGGTGGATAACCCCTGGCATGATATATCAGGTGAAATCCATCCGGTACATTTTATATTATATATTGCTTTCTTTAAAAAAGAGCAATTACTCTGGTTTGCAAGTTTTCCAATGCAGGACAAATTGTCTATTGCAAAAAGGGATTATTATATCGCTGAGCTATTGGATAACCCGTGCCGGTTTATACCGTGATCCAGTCCGCGTCAACTCGTCAGGACCATGCGAATTACCCAATAGCGCGTGCACAGGCTGCCATCCCCTGCAGTCCGATCTACATCAACATACCGGGCTGCACCTGTCTGCATGGGCCGTTTATTGAGTATGAACAAGTCACAGCTTGGGTAGCCCGGTTTTCTTTCAAATTGGAGGCAAATTATCATCAATCGCCGTCTGCACTGGATGGATCAATGGGCAGGCGCACAAGTCGCCGCCGCTACAGTTTGGTTAACTTCAAATCACCAGTTGGAAGGAACCATTGGCCGAGTTGCTGACACGGTTCATACGGGATCATTTACAACTTGCCGCAGTCACCTCAACCTTCTGTGGATTCACATCGTGTTATCAACACCAATGATATACAAGTTGTGCCGGTTTATATCACGCTCAAATATGAAGAGTCTCAAGCCAACTCCTCGAGTCACCTTTGAGACTCGGGGGCTACGATGACATGACTCAGCAATTCTTGCCAGTTTCAGCTGGTTTAAGAACCCCAGGACGATGGAAGGAAAGATAACCCGTTCCCGGAGGCTACTGTTATATAGATGAAAATTTAAAGGCCGTCAGAAAATTTCCGGCTTAGAAAGTATATGACAGTTACAAAATCCCGGCTTAATGAAGAAGTTTCGGATCATCAGAAAGGATTCCGGTTTGAAATCTGGCTGAAGGGAAATCAGTCTCACTGAAGTTCTCAAATATCCGGTTTACAATCTGGTTCAAGGGAAATCTGTTCTCCCACAAAGTTCTGAAGTGCTCAGATCTGGTTTAACAATGTCCGATTCAAAAGGGAATTAACTTCTTGCAAATTCGAGTTTAAAGGCCGTCAGAGAATTTCCGGCTGAAAATGAAGATTCCGGTTTAAGATCCGGTTCAAGGGAAGGATGTCCCCCACAAAGCTTTGAAGCTCTCAATATCCGGTTTAAAATCCCGGTTCAAGAAGAATTTATCTCTTGCAAAAAGTTAAAAATTACCGAAGAAGACCTGCTGCCATGATGCACGGTTCAAAAATTGGTATCCTACCTTATTGGCCTGACATATTGTTGATCACATGGGGGCTTCTGCTTCATAAAGCGGGGTCTCTGTTCTTTTTATATCATGTGTGGTTACATGGAGTTGTCTGTTTTAAGACGGCCTCCGGTTTACCCCTTGCAAAACTTATCAATATCACTTGGGGGCTCGGTCATATCTGAACCGATGCAATACCTTTTGATAGGCGAAAGCCACCAGATCACTTGGGGGCTCGGTCATGTCTGAACCGATGCAATACGTCTTGATCGGCGAAAGCCACCAGATCACTTGGGGGCTCGGTCATGTCTGAACCGATGCAATACCTCTTGATCGGCGAAAGCCACCAGATCACTTGGGGGCTCGGTCGTGTCCGAACCGATGCAACACCTCTTGATCGACGAAAGCCACCAGATCACTTGGGGACACGGTCAAGTCTGAACCGGTCACGCCTCTTGGTCGGCCTACAGGCCTTAGAGTCACTTGGGGGCTTGGTCGAACCCGAACCATTGCCACGCCACTTGGCCGGCGTAATGCCATGAGTCATTTGGGGACCTGGCCGACTGGCACCATAGCTACACCTTTGGGGAGCTTGGTTGCGTCTGACCATGGTAACACCGTCTGATCGGCTCAGTAAAGCCTCTCTTTTTGCAAACGGTTTTTATCATTGCCTTTGCTTCCTTTGCTTCAATGTCTTTTCTTGATAAAATTGCTTTTTTGTTTTGGTTGCGTTCTTAAACCGACCACATTTTACACCGGTTCAAACAACCAAATTGGTGGAACACGGTCCATTTTTAGACCGGAGATTATCTGCCCGGTTTGATTTTCTGTTACCATCCTATTATGGAGTAAACCGGTGTTTATCAACCCGGCTCGGCTTTCAACTACAAGTTGTCAGTACACGATCAAGTTATAATCCGGAGACTATCAGCCCGGTCTGGTTTGACTACAGGTCACCAGTATTATATATGGTTAATCCGGTGTTTATCACAACCCGGTACAGTTTTATCATAAACCGGCACAATATGGAAGGAGTTATCATTGCTCAAGATTGGGGTTATCACTCTTACTACAAAAAGTTGGTAAACCAACGATGTGATTCAATGTCACAGGTATGATATATTTCATATTCTTAAGTGCAGCCTTGGTTATAAACCTGGGTTATGTGTTGGGCATTATGACCCGTCCGGCGGTAAACCGCCAGGACACTTTAAACTTGTTATACGCAGAAACAGGTTGAATAAGGTATGATGATAAATTATCCGGTGTTTATTAAACCGGCCTGGCTTTCGATTACAAATCGCCAGTATATGATGAGAAATTGTCCGGTGTTTATTAAACCGGTCTGGCTTTGGATTGCGCCATTGGAATCATGCGCTTATAAATTATTGGATTATATTATTCAAATAGCCAAACTTGGCTGAATTTTCATTATGATATTGGATGAATAAGGTTTTCATACCATATTATATTATCTTGAATAGCCAACATGGCTGGATTTTTATTATGGTTATCAATAACCAGTATTGTTATTGAGGTTTTCAAAAGTCGCTTTAGCGCAATGGCTATTATTTTATCAAAGAATATGATTTATTTTGCAATGGAAGGAATAGTCCCGAGTCGCTGCAGGCTTACGACCCGACACTTGGAGGCTACATTATTTAAGTTGAGATTACATCAAATATGCAAGTCTCATGTCACTGCAAGCATGCACCATGACACTTGGGGGCTAATGCAAAGTCATTTTTGTTCATCTTACTGAAGACCCAACTCATCACAATGTAATGAGCCAGCCCTTGGGGGCTACCAATTGCCTCTATCAACAATTTAAGGTACAAAGCTTTTTATCCATTACATTGAAGGGTCCACTGCTCAGTTGGTAAAGCACAAGGCTCTTCACCTTTTGGACGTAAATTCAAGCCCCATGATGGGGGTTACATCATATGGTGTTATTTTCATTGAAGTATATATCAAAGTCCCAACTCAATATTATCTTACTGAGCCGGCCCTTGGGGGCTACACGTTGCTGTTCAAAGTTTACAAGATTATATTTACAAAGTCCCTGCTGATTATTACATAATGACCCGGCCCTTGGGGGCTACATTGGTTGAAGTTTTATGGGCATCAGTCAATTATAAGTCCCAGGTTGCTGCAAGCATGACAACCCGGCACTTGGGGGCTACAGGTATTATATTATTATCGAAGAAATAATTTCAAATTCTCTGTTTGAGCAAACTAGATTGACCCGGCGTCACCAATCATTATGACCCTGTGGCTGCAACCCGATGTCATCAATAATCATAAACCGGTGTTGGCAACAATCATGAACCGGTGTCTGCAACAATCATGACCCGGAAATACCAGTTTTTATAACCCGACAGTTTTTGGCAATGATAAACCGGCAGGTCCAGCATCTTTTAACCAGTTGAATATCAGAGGAGTGTTTCAAGACCCATATTTCTTAATCCGGCGCTTTGGAACCCGACTCAAGTGGACTATTCTTCATAATATTTTTCTGTGAGAAATCAATGTCAGCAAATTGAGTATGAAGCTGGATTTTCTAGGAGGAGGAAATGACAAAAGGACGATCAGGTGCCGGTTTACAAAAATTCTTAACCCGGAACACAACCTGTCAAATTTGTTCTGGTGTTTATTTGCAGCATAAGTTTACCATGGATAAATCCAAGCTAAACTTGGGGGCTAATGTCGGGGATATACCCCGCGGCGTAAACCGGCCGGAAGTTAACCCGGCCAGATTTGGCGGTTTATCTGAAGACCCGCCCTGACCTTGGTGGTTTACAAGCAACCCGCTTGGTCGTTATGACTCACTGGTAACCCGGCGGGCGGATCAGACAGATGACAAGGCCCAAGGCCTAGAAGGCCGGTTCAACTATGGTGGGCCGGTTTAAGAGGAAAGGAATATTTGCCTTACAAGGAATTATGGCCAGGACTTGTATCCGGTTTGTATTAGAGATAGACTAGTCCTAATTCTAATAGGACTCCACATGTAAACCACCCCTTCAACATATATAAGGAGGGGCAGGGCTCCCCAAAGAGGGACAGGCAACAATCAATAATCTCTAGGTCTAGACACAACTAGAGGAGGGCCGGTTTACGGAGACTCCCTCATGAGCATAATGAGATCTAGCCTCAAACAGCATGTAGGGTTTTTACCGGATGATGTTTCCCGGGGCCCGAAGCTGTCTAAATCCTTGTCTTGCGTGTTGATCCGCCCTGCGTCTCTCATCCCACTCAACCCCTATCAAGCTACCACGTAGATGCGTTGGCCTCGCGACTAAGTCCTGACACTAAGGACATGTGCCGTGACAAAACCACGACACTCTCGGCGCGCAAGCGCACGAAAACACCGGTGGCGCCCACATGTCGGCCTAAGAGTCCTTATTCTTTGTTTTTTGGAGAGCCCGGCCTTTTTTCAGGATCTTTTGGTAGCTCGTCCTGAGAGTCATAATTGACCTGTTTCGCATTGCGTTACTACTCGGCCCATATTCAATGACACCTCACTGGCCCAAACAAGTGTACATCCTCGAAAAGACACTGAGCTCAAATTATATAACATGAAAAAAGGAGATATACTCTGAACACTAGAGAATGGCGATGCCCTCATTTAGCCCACCAGTAGTTCGAGACAATAAACAGTTCGAAACAACGATATATACAACATTCAAACACTGAGTAGTGACTACTACTGACATAAACAGCAAGACATGATAGTTCATAAGAAGTCTTGCTACACCACCAAAACCCACCCATCTGCAGCGCTCAGACTCTCGTGATCCAGACGAGAATGACATTCTAAACAGAAGCAATTATTACATAGTAAGAGTGACATAGACGAGGATGACCAAATGACAAGGACTATGCATAACAAAAGAAAGAAATACTCATCCAGAACCAGCAGCAAAGACAACAAAGTCATTCGAAAAGATGATCCAACACCATCATAATTTGTAGCCCCGCTTCAGCGACCAGTGATCCGAAGACACTAGTAATCCATCCTTTCGATGCAACAGCCCAATTACCTATCAACCTGAAGGCTTGAACCACATCACTGCCTGTCGTAATAGAGACATCCAAGGATCAAAGTTAATCCGGATGCCTTTGTCATTCTCACCTTATTTTGGCTGCAGGTTGTATCGTTGACAATCAGGGGAGTTTGCTCCCAAACTCCTAGGGTTCGCCGTGTAGACACAGTTTTCAATAGAAAACACAACCTCTCTGCCATCAAGGTCCTTGCCAACGGTGATCTCCTAGTTAATAGGATAATTGAGTCCGAGAAACAGAGACTGTGAACCAACGCTGTTTACCCGCCTCCAACTAAAAAATCATAAAGGCCTCAACAAGCAGGTATCCTGCTCATAGACGTAACAACCACTGTCCAGATACTCACGTATTACACGGTGCTTATATACAGTGGGGGTTTTGCAATATAACTTTTCCGGCTCATGTGTCCGAATGATCATCAGTCTTTTGTCGTCGTCTGATCGAGCGAGGAACTAGTTGTGCTTCCCTGTTTTTGGCAAAGGTGGTGTGATTACAAAGGGTAGTAACTGTAGGGACACTGCATCATATCAAAAAGGACAGGCATTGTTAATGTAAGATTAGCATTCTTCAGAGTATGAGTAGGATAATGCAAGAAACAACATTGATATCCCCCTATTGGAACTGGGAGGAAAATACAGGGAGATGTATACTGGGTTCGAAAATATAGAAGTGACATGCATGGTTATACTCATGTTATCTCGCAATCGATTCTTCACAGGAACTACCATGTCATGCATGTTATGTAATCATGTTCTGTCTCACAAACAAATTCTTCAAGGTAACTAACATACCACGCATTGTTATATACTCGTGTTCTGTGGGCAAAATTTTTGTGAGGATATTATTCTAGCCATTGATTGATGAAGGGCGAGTATAGGTATGTACACACGGTAAGCATTGCAGGATTTCACTACTTCCAAATATAGAGTTCTCCAATGTGCACATTTACTTCCCTAATGTATGGTTAGATGAAACCAACAGTGTGGTGCATGTTTCTACATCATGAAAATAAGGAAACTAACATGGCCATTGATACACACTCATATTTAGTAGTAGTATATAGATTACTATAAAATAAGGATAATATCCATATGTTCCTAACCGTTTGATTATTCAGGGTACAAATTGGCTGTAATGACATGGTCACAATTGCATGAATTAACTCATTCCAAATATAGGTGATTTACGGCGTCTCTAATACATTGCCATAGTTCTACTCAAATTCTGCTCAAACAGGGATATGCCAATCATCATAAAAAGTTCAAACAGTGTCATGGCGTCATGATTAACATGAGACGGAAACAACTTACATGCGCCGTCCCAGCAATACGTGGTGCCATCTGCTTTTGTCGATCGCGTAGATGATGGCATTGTGTTCAATAGCATCACAGAAGTGTGTAGCAGCTTTGACGATGATCCACTGCGAGCCGAGTGGTCTCCAGCTAAAGAAGGCACCGGCGTAAAGATAGGCGAGTCCTCGGTCGAACAAGGCAATTAGCTTGAAATCTGCGTAATTCGCATGTCGTGTGGGCACTTGGCAGATTACAATCTTCTGCAAAACAAGGTCCGTCCAACTGACGTAGTAATCAAGATGACTTGGACCGCGATGGTAATACTCTATATAATCCAACGGAGGAAGGATAATCTCATGGGAGGTCTGGAAGTTCACGAGCACCAACTTTTTACCGTCTTCTCTGAAGGCAGCCATCCAGTGGGAGTTCATGCCGACCCAGTACATACCTGCCCAGAAGTTTCGGGCGATGGTGATCGGATCGATGTCGAGGGAAATGATGTACAGTGACCCACTACATACCTGCAAAGAAGTTTAGGCTAATGGAGATCGGATTGAAGTCGAGGGGCATCATGCACACCTCGTATCATGGTGAGCCAATCTCGCAAGACCAGATAGTAGCAAGCAGTGTGTCTTGAAAAGCTTAGGACTCGC